>JAGQEM010000195.1:0-58587 GCA_019202945.1 Corynespora olivacea
CACCCTCTGTATACCGCCTTATACTTTATACCTACTACAGCCGCTAGATGTAGGCTGCTTCTCACCTCTGAAGCGCGTGTACGGTCACGAGATCTAGTAGCTCACGCAGTAAAGAGTCTACTACATTAACAAAGTAGACTTCCTATCTATCTACAAATTAGTCAGGCTATAGGCTCTAAAGCTAGAGAATATCCAGGCTGGCTTTCAGGCGACAGGGCTTATCCTATTCAACCCAGAATGAGTACTCTTGTCGCTGACTATCGTCCGTACACCGTCACCACCACAGACACCTAGCGTAGTAGAAGGACAGTGGACAGCTGAAACGCTATATATAATAGACTAGCTACAAAAGTAGGCTTAACTTATCTAAGACCGCCTTCGCCGCTAGTCTTAGAGCCCTACTACTCTAGCTATTAGCCAGCTTGTAAAAGGGTGCCAGCTTGCTATACACCAAACTACTATCCTTATAGAAGAAGTTATAAAGCTTTAAGTAGCAGTACAGTATCAAGAGCATAAGCAGCAGCAGCGTAGACAGTATATTGCCTATAGAGGCGTTCTATAGGCTCAGGAAGGTCAATTACGTGCTGCAGAGGCTAAAAGGGTAGCTTAAGAGGCCGAGCAGGTTAGTCAACCAGGGCGCCCTCGCGCGCCACCAACGTGCAGTAACTGTCACGTTCAAGGACATAAAAGGACTCAGTGTACATCTAGATAGTATAAATCTATTAGCTCTATCTATATCTTGATTAATTATGGTGGTGTTGAGCTATCGTACAAAGAAGGTGGCTATTCTTGGTGGGGTGATCAGGCTACTGATATGATCAGCTTAGTGATAAAACACGTTACCACAAGTGGGGACTTACCCAAGCTGCATGATAGCTCCAATTTCTCTTTATTTTACCATTAATGAAGTCGCAAACGTAATCAACATCATCAAATACTTCAACGCCCATCTGAAGGGAAATTACGCACATTCTGCATTCGTTGCATTTCCATTAACGTCACTGCGATATTGCAATTTCTTTGGATTCCGGCATGGGGAAGAAACGCGTCCTCATTTCCTATGGTGTCGATGTAGATGCCGTATCAGGATGGCTAGGTTCATATGGCGGAGAAGACAGCACCAGCGACATCAGTCGTGGTCTTTTCGCAGGCACTGTTGGCACTCAACGACTGCTGAAACTATTCGCAAAATACGACATGAAGACGACATGGTTCATTCCCGGCCATAGCTTAGAGACGTTTCCCGAGGATATGGCAGCAGTACGAGATGCCGGTCATGAAATTGGTCTACATGGCTACAGTCACGAGAACCCCAAGGACATGACACTTGAGCAGCAGAGACACGTTCTGGATAAGACGTATCGAATGCTTACCGAATTCACTGGAAAACCTCCCAGAGGAAGTGTCGCACCCTGGTATGTACCAAAAGTTGTGTCGTGGAATGGGAATACTGACTTTGGAATATAGGTGGGAAACAAGCCAAGAGGGTGCCGAGTTGCTTCTTTCGTACGGGATTGAATATGACCACAGCATGAGCCACCATGATTGCCAGCCGTATTACCTGCGAACTGGTGATTCTTGGACCAAGATTGATTACTCGAGGAAAGCAGAAGAGTGGATGAAGCCACTCATTGCTGGCCAGGAAACGGGTCTAGTCGAAATCCCCGCGAACTGGTATATTGATGTACGTTCATTGGGAGACCTTATGGCTGTTTGTTAACTTTCGAACAGGATTTGCCTCCAATGATGTTTATTAAGGCTGCACCGAACAGCCATGGCTTCGTCAACGCTCGCGATGTGGAGGATCTTTGGAGGGACCATTTCGACTACTTCTATCGGGAATATGATGAGTTCATCTTTGTAAGTCGGTGTCTGCATTCAGGATTGCATATACGATACAAAGTCGGCCACGTAAAGTATTGCCGAGCTTTTGAAGCATGACTACTACGCATTCAATTTTCTGACATCTCTCGACAGCCTATCACTATCCACCCTGATGTATCCGGCCGACCGCATGTGCTGTTAATGCATGAGAGGTGAGCACAATTAGAGTTATTGATTTATTATACTATGTATGCGATCTAACATTCTTCCAGGCTCATAAAACACTTCAAAAATCACGAAGGTGTTGAATTTGTCACCATGGAGCAGATGGCGGATGATTTCAAGAGTAAGAATGCTCCGGCAAAGGGTGCATTGATGCCGGCCGAGCCAGGCTTGAGATTGAAGGAAAAGTAAACACAAAGGCAATGCAGTCGATAAATGACGTCAGATCTGATCCCTGATTTGAATCTCTATTTTGAGATTATCTGTGAGAACCTTTTGTAAATAAGACGAAATCGATTGAATCCTTACTGGACTATTCATCACTGCTCAGCAACCATTCTTTGAAGGAGTCTCTTGAGTCATGTGACCCACAAAATATCGACCAAATGACTCGAAGCCACAGATCGACCCATGAACCTTGAATTTGGGGCACGATATGGACTCGTCACGAAGCGTGATCCCAGAATTGGGGTAAGCAATTGGAGTCGTTGCGCCTGGGACCCAAACCCCTATCTCTCTACTAGCGCGTGGCGAGCCTCCAAAACAATGGGTCTTGTGGGTCTTCAATCCGTGCATTCCCCAGATTTCGAGATACCGCGGGCGCTCTATACACCTCGTTATCAGCGTAATGATAGCTACTAATAATCAGGAGAATAGGTCTTCGAGTGGCACGTATATTTATACCAAGTGTTTGGTCTCGCTGTAGTCGAACCTACAAGCGACAAGGGATCATCCTTCCTCTTACCTCTCCTCTTTTTGACATCGCTCATTTTCTTGCCCTTTGGAGCATTGCAAGATGTCGGCTGAAAAGGTTAACGATGTCATCGAACCCATGCGTAGTCGCGAGAGTTTGAATGTGGAGAAGGGAGTTGTTGAGAATGATGGGGAAGTCTTCAAAAGGGGTGAAGGGCTCGAAGACTTTAGGACGGTTGGATGGATTCATACTGCTGTCATCTTCCTTAAGCGTAGGCACTTCCGCGCTCCTCTCGACGAAAACCAGGCCAATAATAAGTGAATAGTCATCTTCGCAACTGGAGTCCTAACCATCCCCTCTGCAATGTACGTTCTGGGAGCTCTCCCTGGAGCAATCAATGTCCTCGGATGGCAATTCCTCAACACCTACTGCGCGCTCGTTCAAGGCCAATTCAGACACAATCACCCGGGCTGCCATAGTATCGCTGACATGGGCAATCTGGTCGGTGGAAGGATCGTCAAGGAAATCACCGGTATTCTCTTCCTCGTTGCTTTCATTATTGTGGCTGCTTCTGGCATGGTTGGCGTATCTACCGCCCTCAACGCTCTCTCCAACCACTCCCTCTGTACCAACTACTTCTCCGTCATTGCAGCCGTCATGATTACTGTGGCAGCCAGCGCAAGGAAGTTTGAAAAAATAGCTTGGATTACCTGGGCTGGATTCACTTCTGTGTTCATTGCTGTTTTCATTGTTGTGCAAGTCGCCCTCAATCCTATGGGAAATGGAGAGTATACTGATGCCGAGACTAGTGTCGGAGTCACCACACTCGACCGACCTGCCGCCGCTCCGCAAGAAGGCCCATTCGAGTTGGGTTACCACGTCATCGGACACCCGACATTTGCCGCCGGGATAACTGCAGCGTCAACCATCTTTTGCAGTGGCGCCGGAACGTCTGCTTTTCTGCCAGTAATGAGCGAGATGAAGAACCCTAGGGACTTCAAAAAAGCGGTTAACTGGTGTATGGGTATCGTGACCGCTGCATACCTAGCTTTCGTACGTATAGTCCCTGCACACAGCCCCCCCAATCGAACGGTCTGGCTGACGATCTGATTAGAGTCTTGTCGTCTACTGGTATTGTGGGCAATGGGTAGCCTCACCCTCCCTCGGAAGTGCTGGACCTGTGATCAAGAAGGTAGCTTACGGTGTCGGAATAATCGGACTCTGTGTCTCCGGCGCACTCTACGTTCATGTGTCAGCAAAGTACATCTTCGTCCGAATACTCAGGGAGTCGAAACATCTACAAGCGAACACTGTCACACATTGGGGTGTATGGTTTGGTACACTCTTCACCATGTCGCTAATCAGCTTCCTGATCGCTTCCGGCGTGCCCATCTTCAACTACTTGCTCAGCTTAGCTGGTAGCGTTGCTTTCGCACCGTTGGCGCTGGGACTGCCGGGATGGCTCTGGATCTATGACCACGCCGATTACTGGAAGGGAACATGGTGGCAGAAAGTCCAGTATGCGCTTCATGTTGGGCTGATCGTGCTTGCGACGTTCTTGACGATTGGAGGCACGTATGGTGTTGTTGTGCAGATTATGGATGCGTATAAGGACGGGAGAATCGATTCGGCGTTCTCTTGCGCAGATAACAGTAACTCTTCCTAGGCTGGGAAAGACCCAATAGAAGGCAATGGAGTTGAGTTAGTAATGCCAGAATCAACATGCATCTCCACGTGGACTCTTCCAGTGATGATCGTGAAACCCACTTACAATGAGACCGAAGTACTCCATCCTCTTTCAGTAACGAAATCTCGGGAAACGTTCTCTTATACTATGCAGACCCGTGACAAAACTTTGCCACAGGAGTTTAGATTCACTGACAGGCGTAGGCGAGACCACGTTTTTACGGAAAGAAAATGATGCGAGAGGCAGATCGAGGTTTATCTCCCCGTTGTTGAAGACGGAAGATGTGCGGGTTAGATCTACGTCCAGTGAAATAGGGAGGGAGTGAGTCGTACACTTAACGAGATGGTTCAGGCCGTGGTGTTTGACATAGTATGGAGGTGCATCTTCATGATGATACTAAAAATTGGCTAGGCTGGGAAGGTCCAGCATGATATGCAGGATCATAGAGCGAGGCTAGATTATCTCATGATAAATGCCCATGGTGAGTAGACTCACCGTCCTTTGTTGGACTTTTGGTGCTCTGGCCGAGGTCGAGAAAAGGCGGGAGATGTCGATTGAAAGTTTGAAGATTCAGAAAACATGCACCACAGGTAGATGAATGAAAATGCGGTCTATCTCTCCAAACATAGCCAGGCGAATGTATCATTAGTGGCAGCGTTAACTTTCCACATCCCACATTTTACCGAGCAAGACCGAAATGCACCACCCAATCCCAAAAACTATCACAACGTCCACTCACCTCCCTCTTCTCAGATCCGCATACAATCCCCTACCAACCTCTTCTTCATACACAAACCTCGTATCGGGGCTCATAGGACCGTTGATGGCAACGATCGGCACCTCGCTCGCGTCACACAAGGTTGTAACAAGCTCGGGCATTAGCTCGTTGACCTTCGCCAGCAGTAGTGGAACAAATTTTACCGAGCCCCCAGGAAGCTTTGACAGGAGTGCCGTGGTTTGCTGAAGGTAGTCGAGAGGGCTGGGTTCGGATTGCGAGGTGGAGGTGGGGACGAAGGACAAGACGTCAGCTAATGCGCACGCGATGTCAAAGATCTTTTCGGTCTGAGGTGAGAGGTTAGCGGAGTCTTGATGATATATAGGGGAGGATGAGGTACCATGCCGACACCGTGAACCTCCAGAGCTCCTGCCCCCACTTTGACGCTCAGTACCGTGAGATCCCTAGCCACACCAACCGGATACCTGAACGACAAGCACTCGTACATACTCTCGCTAGATAGAAAGCCGAATCGTGGGAACAGTTCCCAAAGCTTGATCTGCAACCAGAGTTGTGATACCTTTAAATTCGCGATCTGATCGCTCGACAAGTCTGGAAGCGAGGGAAGCGCGGTTCGAACATCCTTCTCAAGATCAAGAAGCCACTCTTTGCTACAGTCTTGTCGAGATCCGTTCCAAAGAGCAAAGAATTTAGTGTCAAATGGACGGAAGAGCGAGGAGAGATAGTGTAGGCCTTCTTCAAAAGGTTCGTGGAGAGATAGGGACGGCGTTGAGGGAGTAATTTGGAGGGTTATTGGGCGGTTGCGGCGGATAGCATGGGATCTGTAGATTGATCAGACCTCTGGCTAATTTAGCATGTTGGTGCATATACCTTTCAGAGACAAGGAGTACCCAGAATAAGCACCCATATGCCCTTTCATCGAGCCACTCCTCCCTAACCCCATCCCTCAACATCAGAAATAACGTCGTTGCTTCTCTTAAGTAGAACCAGCCCTGTCTATAATTGCCCAAGCCAGCATGCGCACCGTACAAGAAGAATGAGATATACACTGACAGGGTGGATGGACGGATGATCCTATCCTGGTTCTGGATTCGGGTAGCGACGTCTAGCAGTTTTTGACCCAACTCAACTGACAAGGCTTGCGAAGGAGAGGAAATGATCTTGCCAAACGTAATGACGTATGCACAGAAAGATGCGACGAACTGCCTCGACGCAAGCGAGGTCGAGCTTTGATCGACTTGGCTCCGGAGCATCTCAGGCGAAATCAGCGGTACGACAGGGCGGACCTGCGCTATATATGCATCGATACACGCATCAACCGGAAGCACTTCCAGACCGACAGATTCCAGGCCTGTGACGATTAACGCATCACATGACCTTGGACTCTGATGAGCATGGTCGTTCATTCCCGTGTGAACCATCTTTTGGGCTCCTGCCGTCTGCTCAGCGCGCAATTCGTTCAACGTCGTGGCTCTCGCCCCTCGATTCCCACCCCTTTTTTGTGGCGCATCAAAAGTACATGACAAGCTCGCTGAAAGGCAACCCGGACATGGCTGTCGGCCATCGCATTTTATCTTTCGACGACGACATGCATCGCAAGCGTGTGGAATTGTTTTCCTCGTCCTGTTCATGGATATGCCAGACTGGGTCGTGATGGTGTTGATACAGGTCCATTACAAAATCGATGTTACGGTAGAAAGGCGAAAAGAGACGCTCGGGTTCGCTTCGAGGTTCTGCGAGTGGGGAACGTAACGGAATAGCCGACACGTGACGATTCACCTTGAACGCAATGTTGGACTCAGTGTAAATCAATTGACAGGTCGGATCAAAGTAAAAATGAACGAGCAGTCCTTTTTCAAGATTCAAGGCTCCATTGTTTAACGTGCTCACTGGCTAGCTGAAGCTACCTCTCTAGCAATGGTATGGGGTGTTAGTGAGCAGCCCGCAATTAACATGATGGAGGCGACTTACAGAAGGTATCAATGCGCATACATTCACTCAGCACTGCTAATCTCTCGTGATGCTTTTGGGTCATTCAAGGGCCTGTACCACTCTAAAGGGCTACCGGTCTGCAAGTCTTGGACAAAGACATCCACCACTGCTATGCCCCGTCAAGATATCTTTGCGTGTTCATCGGTCTGCTCCCTAGGGCGAGCCGATGATCAACCATCCGTCTTCGTACGTACCATCCGTTATGGGCTTGCAGCCTGCGCAATTTGCATGATCGCAGCCCGTCGGTTTCGTAAAGTCGTACTCTTCCCACGTTATGTCTTCCTCATCCGGCCCGACCATAACCACATCTTCATCTTTCCCAGGCACTGCCTTCTTCTCAAGCTCCGCGTCAGCAATCGTCTTCAAGTTTTCCTTGTCGTTGCTCATGACACCGCTCTTCTCAGCACCTGCCTTCTCTTCATTTGTCGCCTTCTCCTTTTTCTCCCCACCGATCTCCCCACTCTTCGTCTCGTACCCGTCTTTACTCCCACTTACAGCGACACCCACTTTCTTAAACCTACTGCCGCCCGCTGCCCCTCCTGCTGCCCCTCCTCCCACCTTCTTGAACCTCGGACCCAGCCCCGTGTTCTTGGTAGCCTCACCCATGGGTATGCTGCGCATCTCGCCGCTTGCCTTGCTCAGCCGGGTGCTGTTCTCGCTCTCGTTGGAGGCTGTGAGCTTCTTCATGTCGGCGAGTCGCTGTCTGTGGTTGTGATCGTAGGACCGCAGGTGGTTCTCATAGTCGATTTGGCGTGGGTATCCCTTGTCGCAAATGCTGCAGTTGAAGACATTGACGGCATTGGGGAGAGGGGTGTTTCGCTGTGGAAGTGTTAGTGCGCTGGTGGGTGGTGTGGATGTTGGGATAGGAGCTACCGGAGGCATGTTGGGTGTGTGTGTGTGTGGAAGGGATATTATGATTGATGGGTAACAAGTTGTGGTATCAAATGGAATAGAAGAGTGAGCTTCTTTGCCATCAACGGCCGTCGTCCGCGCGCGTATGGTAGATAAACTTACACAGGTTCTCTAAACGGCAATGCCGCGGCCCGCTCGGACCAGGTGGCCGCCATCGAATCAACGTCATTCCGTCTCCGAAAGGTCAGCAACGCGACACGTACCGGCAAACCTCGAGTGCCAAACGTACAGAACAAGGCAACATCGACGGATGGCAGAGAAGCGGCAAGATCTGCCTCTGGTGGGCGACGAGGAGAGCGGCGTGATGGGACTGATAGAGGTGGAGCCGTCGCCGGTGGAAGAAACGCCGGTGGAGTTCAAGGAAGGCTACTTTCCGTCGCCGCCGTCTTCTACGAGGGCGTCGACGTTAGGATTGGGGCCTCATGGGCCGGCATACTACCGTACGTCGCTTCTCCTTGGATTCAAGAGCACATATGCTGATAGCTATGCATAGTAAGCCGCGCACAGAAGTACTCGTCCTACGCCTTCACCGTGTTCGCATCCTTCCATATTGCAAATACGTCCATAATACCACTCCTCACGAGATCCGTACCCGAAAGCAATCGATACCTTCTCCTTACCCGGCCCTACTACCAATCGACCCTGACCGAGCCCACACTTGTCGCCCTGCCACTTGCAGTTCACATAGCATCGGGCATAGCTTTGCGATTCTACCGAAGACGCCAAGCACTGAAACGGTACGGCGCAGAGACACATCACGACAGGAAGACGATTCCATGGCCGGCACTTAGCGGGACGAGCGCCCTGGGATATGCCCTTGTTCCCATGGCAGGCGTGCACATATGGGCGACGAGGATATTTCCAGTTTACATGCTTGGCGACAACTCAATGATCAGTTTGTCGTACATCAGCCACGGATTCTCATTGCACCCTTTTGTATCATTTGCGGGGTTCACGGCAATGGTCGGCGTAGGAGCGTGGCACTTCGCATGGGGGTCGGCAAAGTGGCTGGGGTTCTCCCCTCCTCAGGTCAGCGACACTGAGTCAAAGCGACACTTGGTCAGGAAGAGGAGATGGTACGCCATCAATGCTGTGTCCGCACTCCTCACGGGGCTATGGCTTGCAGGGAGTCTCGGCATAGTCGGCAAAGACGGCACAACAGGCGGTTGGATAGGACGAGAGTACGATGAGCTATACAATAGCATGCCATTGATTAGTAGGTGGCGCTAACTACGATACCCTAGTAGTCAATATAGATCCTTCCCTCGAACGGTTGCAACGCATTAGGTACTTTCTCGGAGTATGAGCTTATCAGGAGCTCCATACCGTCAGTCGATGGCAGCGGCTGTGGCGACGTTGTAAAGTTTACAGCCACCAAAGCTGTCTTCTCCTGGTAATGTTTCCTGTATATGAATGTGCTGACGTTGTCAGGATCGAGCAGCTCAAAGGCGCCGTAGATGAAGACATCACTATGCTCCTTCCGTAACCGTAGCATGCGCTTGTAGAACGACAGTACGCTATCAGCGTCCTTCTCTTGAGCTTCGGCATTGATCTCTTTGTACAGAGTATGCGCTTGCATCCACGGCCTTCCGGTCGAGAAACCCCCATTCACGTCAGCATTCCATTGAAACGGCAACCTGGAATGGTCACGTGCCATGAGTTGCAGACCACGTGCGATGCGCTCCTTCCGTGTCGGATCCACTTCTTCCTCCGATACTCGCACAGCTTCCTTCCAGTAGTTCTGAGACTCCACATCTTTGTACTCTTCCTCAATACTCCACTCCTTGGGCGCATTCGTCATGCCAATCTCCTGTCCTTGGTACAGGAACCACGTCCCAGTCTGAGCTGCAAAGCACAGTGCCAGCATCTTCGCGCTCCTTTCCCGCCACTCGGATGCATCGTTGCCAAAGCGCGAGACGCTCCTTCCATTGTCGTGGTTCTCGTTGAACACCGTTGTCCATCCATCTGTGCCCTCGATGAATGTCTGCCATTTTTCGACAATCTTCTTCATCTCGGGCAGCTTCCACTCCGCGAAGTCGTATTTACTACCGCATCCAGGAGGTCCTTGGCCGAGGTGGGTAATGTCGAATTGGAAGATCATGTCCAGCTCTTTCGCTGCTGCGCTCACATACTTGAGCACACCCGATGGCTCTGGAGTGAGGGAAAGCTCGCCTACAGTGACGACCGGCTGACCATCATAGGTTTTGTGTTTTGATAGTACGTCAGTGTTCATTTCCTTGATAAACTCGTGAATTCGTGGCCCATTACACCAGAACTGTGCCGCTGGCTGCACATCGCTTGTGGAATCCGTGACAGGGGCGTCTGGAAAGTCAACTACCTTGGAGTATTTGTTCACTGTGTCCACGCGAAACCCATCAATGCCTTTGTCGAGCCAGAAGCGCATCGCCGAGTCGTATATCGCTTTCCGACATTCTTCATTCTCCCAGTTCAGGTCAGGTTGCGACTTGTCGTACAGATGGAGATAGTACTCTTGCGTACGCTCGTCCCACGTCCAGGTACCTCCAGCAAAATAACTTCTCCAGTTCGTCGGCGGTATGCGGTTCCCATCCTCATCGTACCGGGCCGGTTTCCAAAAGTACCAGTCTCGCTTCGGATTGTCTTTGGAGCTTCTGCTCTCTTTGAACCATGCATGTTGATCACTTGTATGGTTCACCACCAAGTCTAGGATCAGCTTCATGTCATTCTTGTGGCAAGCATCAATGAGATTCTCGACATCTTCGACTGTGCCGTATGGACCATATACGGCTTCGTAGTCGGATATATCGTAGCCCATGTCGACCTGAGGCGAGTCGAACATCGGAGATAGCCATACTGCGTCGACACCCAGCGATGCAATATACGATATCTTTTCGAGGATGCCGGGTATGTCGCCCCAACCGTCGCCGTTGCTATCTTTAAAAGATGCGGGATAGATTTGGTAAAAGGTCGCTTCTTTCCACCAGACGCGCTTATGCGCGGTGTGGTCAGCGTGGGGAGACATTTTGACAGAGTAGATGATGGAAAGGAAGGAAGGAGATGCTGTCACAAAGCGAATAGCAATTCGCTGGCACAATCGTAATACTAGTCAAGCGACTGTCCGACCGCTTTGTACCGTCGATGCAAGTCTTACACTAGGATTCCATATTCTCCGTGACTGTACAGTAATCCCAACTGTTTTCCCTATCATGCACCCCAAGTTTGGGATTATCGACGTTCATTACTCCTAGGCTTCCCCGCTTCTCAGTCCTCCGACTTGGCTCCGACTTGGCTCCGCGTCTCTTCCGTCACCTTTCGCCAAATTTCCCCTTCCTCCGCCCTTGACAATATATTTTCTCGCTTCAACGCGTTAGTATCACACCATTGGAGCATACTCGGTCCACCTAGCCACGTGGAGCGCAAGATCTTGTGAGGAGTCTTGGTGCGTGCGGGGAGCTCGCTAACCCGCATAGCTGCACGACAATGAACTGGCCAGTTTCTGCGCCTGCTTATCCCTGCTGAATTGGAGTAATATAAATCAACATGATGTCTTCACTTCATCTGACTGTATCGCCGGATTGTTTCTTTCAATACATTGCTCTTTCTCTTCATATCGGTTGTCGACTTTGATTCGTCATGGCGGAGAAACACAACGAGCAACCCGTTGCAACGCAACTCGTTGCTCCAAATGAAGAAGCACAACATGCTGCTGCCGACGAGAAGCAGATGACCCTTATCCAGGCTCTCAAACTATACCCTAAAGCTGTTGGGTGGTCGGTCGTACTCTCGAGCGCTCTGATCATGGAAGGATATGATCTCGCATTACTGGGGAGTCTCTACGGTAGCCCTCAGTTCAATATGAGATATGGCGTACAGAATCCGAAGACTGGAAAGTGGAATGTTCCAGCGAACTGGCAGAGCGCATTGTAGGTATCACTTTTCTCTTTGGCTGCATTATAAGCAGGCTGCTTGCTAATGAATTTAGATCCAACGGCGCCCGAGCTGGAGAAGTTATCGGCCTGGTCATCAATGGCTTCGTCAGTGAAAGATATGGCTACCGCAAGACCATGATCGGAGCCCTCATATCAATGATAGCCTTCGTCTTCATTCTCTTCTTCGCACCCAATATACAAACTCTCGTCATTGGCGAAGTGTTCTGCGGGATTCCGTGGGGAATGTTTCAGACGTTAACAACGCAGTACGCATCCGAGGTGTCCCCAGTGCGTCTGAGGCCGATTCTCACCACTTTTGTAAACATGTAAGTATTTGGTCTCTGGAGTACAACATAGGTTGGAGTAGGATTAGGCTAATGCAATGTTAGGTGTTGGGTGATGGGCCAATTCATAGCCGCCGGCGTGAACCGAGGTTGTGTAACCCGTAATGATCAATGGGCCTACCGCATTCCCTTCGCCGTCCAGTGGATATGGCCTATACCCATCCTGATAGGTGTCATGCTCGCACCCGAAAGTCCCTGGTGGCACATCCGCAAAGGGGATCGAGAAGGTGCTCGCGCGGCCTTGCTCCGCCTCACATCTCCCGAGAAGGATCCCAACTTCAACGTCGACGACACCATCGCTATGATCGAGCATACAAACGAGTTAGAAAAACACATGTCAGAGGGAACGAAGTGGACGGATTTATTCAAGGGAGTTGATCTGAGGAGGACGGAGATTGTGTGCTTTACTTGGATTGCGCAGACGATCTGTGGGACAAACATTATGGGATACTTGTGAGTGCCACTTCTAGCCTCGATTCTGTGGTAGAGACGTCGATGCTTACAATTGACAGCGCCTTCTTCATGCAACGAGCCGGTCTCCCCACAGTCCAGTCTTTCAACATGAGCATGATATCCCTCGCGCTCGGTCTAATCGGTACAATCGGCTCTTGGTTCCTCATGCAATCTCTCGGTCGCCGCATCATCCATCTCTGCGGCGGCCTCTGCCTCTTCCTGATCCTCATTATCGTCGGCTCTCTGTCCTTCCCCCGCACATCGGCATCGAACTGGGCAATCGGCGGCTTACTCATCCTCTTCGTCTTCGTCTACGATTTTACCATCGGGCCAGTCACTTACTCCATCGTGTCGGAGATGAGCTCGACGAGATTGAAGGCGAAGACTATTGTACTTGCAAGGGCGCTGTATAATATCTCGAATATTGTTGTTAATGTATTGACAAACTATCAGCTTGGAGAAGCAAACTGGAATTGGGGTGCGAGAACGGCGTTCTTCTGGGCGGGGACTTGTGGGTGCGTGGTTGTTTGGGTGTGGTTCAGACTTCCAGAACCGAGGGGGAGGACGTATGCAGAGCTGGATTTGTTGTTTGAGAGAGGGGTTAGTGCGAGGAAGTTTAGTGAAACGACGGTGGATATTTTCGAGGGCAGTAATTTGGGTAAGAGGGCTACGGAGGGGGAGAAGGTGCAGTAGAAAGAATGGGATTCGTGAGGCATGTCTGTCCTGTTCGAGACGATGTTTGCCAGTAATTATTGCACAGTGAGTAATACCGGAGGTATTGTGAATGAAAATCTAACTATTCTGCCATAATATCGCCTCAAAATCGCACCGCTGTCGAGTTACCAGTCCCCTCCGTAATGTTCCCCGCAACCGTACCATTGACATCCGCCTGATCTAGCCAGGCCGCACGCAAAGCCCACACACCTACACTCACAGTTGCACTCTCGTTTAGTCCTCGCACACTCAGGACCATCGTATCCAACGGGTGCGTCGGGAAAAACACACTGGTCGCGCTGATTTCGCCCTCATTCAAGAACACCTCAATGATACTTCGGTCTACGACCCCTGAGATCCTAAACTCGCCGTCGCCGTTCTCATTATACAGCGCTGTAGCTGAGAACTTGTTGGTAAAGTACGGATTCTCGAAACCGTTAGTGTGGCCACGGTCGAGCCAGAGATTGTTGTCGGGTTGGATGAAGAAGCCGCCTGTGATGTATTCGCCCGTGTTCGACGAAGAGAACGTGAAGTTGAGCGTGCCCTGAAGAGTAGCCGCAGCATCCAGACCGGTGACATTGGCTTCAAAATAAATAGCTTTGGACTCCACGTCCGAGTAATCGAGTAGGACGGTGCCGTTTCCGAGAGACTCGTTCGACGCTAGCTGAGATTCAACAATCTCACGAATGCCCCACGGATACGACATCAGCGACAGTCCCACCCTAGGCAAATCTCTCAGAAAATGACCCCTAGGGACCGTCATAACCGATCTGAAGCCATCGCCCAGCTCAGATCCCGCAGTCGGCACCACATTCGTATACTGCCAATTGTTAGCCCAGTTCAGCGTAACCTGATCGGCGTCTTTTCCGATTCCATAGAAGAACTGGCCCGCATAGTTGTCCTTTGCGAAGTCGGTGAGCTTCGCAATGGAATCCTGGCTCTCGAAATGCGTCCCGTTGAACGTGCCGACCGCATACCACGATATGGATCCTCCGAGCGGCGCGCCGGGATTGATCGATATCAGCAGGACCCAGCGCGTCTCGGTACTATTTTCCACCCGCACCTCGACCATGTTCGGACACTCGTACTGCCACCCTGTCAACCCATACCGCGTTAAATTGCTCTCATGCGTCCACTCCCTCAGATTCTGGCTCGAGAAAATGCCAATCTCGAAATCAACGGAGTACGCAATGATCATGATCCATCGCTGCGTGGGCGCATACCAAATCACCTTTGGGTCGCGGAACTGCGTGCTGTTGCTTCCGATAATGGGGTTGTTGGCGTATTTGGTGAAGGTGTAGCCGCCGTCGAGGGAGTAGGCTATATCTTGGACTTCGCGCTCTGGAGTGTTGACGGTGTATATTGCGACAACGCCGTTGGTCTGGTTGGGGAAGAAGCCGGATGTGTTGTTGCGGTCGATGACGGCACTGCCACTAAAAATGCTTTCGGTGGGACCGCCGGGGAATATGGCAATCTGCTGGTTCGTCCAGGTGTAGAGGTCCTGGGATGTCGCGTGGCCCCAGTGTTGGTTGCCGACTACGTTGGCTGTGGGGTTGTCTGTGTATATTGTTAAGAACGCTACATCGCTGGAGAGAATAGAAGGGGGAGACTTGCATTGGTAATACAGATGATACGTTCCGTTGTCGTCCAGAAACATGCCATTAGGGTCATTCATAAACCCTATAGGCGGACTGAAGTGTACTTGTGGGCGTAAGTCACCCGCATAGTTTCCAGGCAAAGGCGTTCCCGTAGGAACATTTGATTGAGAGTATGTTGATGTTGCGCTTTGCCTTGAACTCTGCGCTTGTGCGAAAGCGAGGAGAGTAATTAAGACAGTAACTACAATGGAGGATGACGCCATGTGAATCAGTGTCTGACTTGGAACAATAATCCTAGACACTGCAGTAAAATAAAAGACAAAAATTGATTTTTATAAACGCATCTGGTATGCATATAAGTTGACGGAATCTTTACTACTATGGGAGCATACTTTAGGTTTCTAGAAAAGCGCAGTGACGACATCATGTATAGGATGCAGCACCTACAGTTTGGCTTATATTTACACAAAGCACCCAGCGTTTACTTACCCCAAACGAAAATTCAAGATTTCACGACTGACCAGTGAGATTAGAGAACGAACGGGGTGGATCCCGGCTTACGCATGTAGCATCTGTGGCTTGCATGTACTAGGCTTATTTCCCCGCAAAACCTTAGGGAAATGATGACGAAGTTCTTTAGGAGTAGCGACGCTAACTTATGGGGTAGATGTTGTAGCCAAGTGCGGCGACGTCCCATTCGTGCTTGGTGCGCAAGTGGGAAGCGCTCGGAGAGATGATCGCGAAGCCATTGGAATACTCCGACACTTATGTACTTCGCAAGCTATCGATATTAGGTTCACTCTTCCAACAAATGGAATATCATCAGAATCGCAGATCCAGCGAGATCAATCACTCGCCCATGAACTGAAATTTAGAGTGCGGGTACGAGCTTGAAACCTTGGAGTCTGTGTCTGACATCACTACAGCCGCTCAAGTGAGTACATGTTCCAAATCCATTGTGGTGTATTAGAGAGACTCGAGTCTCATGACATGGCTGAGACCCTATGGTAAAGATATCTTGATAAAGGCTTAGCACAGCTGAGTTTGGTACGATAGGAGGTTAGAAAGGACCACTAACAAGCAAGGCAGGAAACAAGGAACGCACGATACCAAAAACAAACAACACTAACGACAAAAAGGAAAGGGAAGATTTATTTGAGAGAAAAATATCTCCATGATAATTATTTACTAATACTACTCCTTGTCAATGCTAACTCTACCGGTTGCAGGTTGAACACCTTCTCTGCTCTACACACAACACCATCAGATCCTCACTACCCCGAAAAAAATCTGCGTGTACTGTTCAATCTAACAAAAAGCAAAATCCCATACTCTAAACTTCACCTTCCAGCATATTTACGATTTACGAAAGCGGCGGAAAACTGCTTTGAGCAACGCCTTGACCTTCTCCTTCGCTTTCGTCAGCTTTCTACTCGCCTTCTTCTCTGCATCCTGTTGTTCGCTGGTATATTTTGCAGGTTCGCGTCTGGATGCGGGCTCAGGGAGACGAACAGGTCCGTCCGAAGCAGTGCGAGGCGGCAGATATCTACCATACCCCCACTGACGATTTTCAACACCATCACCTGAACCACCATGCTGTGGATTCGACCCCGAATCTTCAATCTGTATGTTTCGAGTGAAAGGTTCTAAGGGACCTACTGTTTGCATGTCGCTGATGGTAGACGGGGGTGTTGCATTGTATACGGTGGGTCTATGTGGAGCCATCTCGTTAGTTACAGACGTTGAGTGTTGCCCAAAAGTAGTGCTAAATACGTTGAGCTCTACAAGAGAACGGTAGTTATGAAGCATAAGCTCCTCGCGCTCGTACCAACGCATGACGACGTGGTCCTGGGCAGCGTAGTGGGCCGCTAGAGCGGCGTGATATTGACGAATTCGTAATGCTTCAAGTCTGTTGAGATCCTGGTTATTCATATATGATGAATTAGAGGAGATTTGCGATGAGATTACAGTTGTATGATAGAAGGTTTTGAAAACAAGGTTGTGGATATGGTTGAGTTGCAAAAGCTGCAGGTTTTACGAGGTGTTGGGATGAGGTTGAGGGTGAGTGAGTGAGTGAGAACTCAGAACGCCACTTTAACTTTCCTTTTATATGTTTGAAGTCTACGTGCTTGAGGATTAGGAGGGATCGGTAATAGAATTGTGCAGAAATTGCATAATGAAGACCGTCCGGTCGTTTCAAAGTCGGATCACATGCTTAGCCAATAGTCTGCTAGAGACCGCCTGGACAAGAGCATTAAGATACTCTTCCGGTAGTTAAATATCGGGAATTAGACCTGATAAATTTACGGAATTGATCTGAACTACTCGCCCAAAAGATAGGTTTCTAAAAACCTATCATATACCCCAAAACCAACATTCTGCGACAAGAGTACGACCTGACAGCTCGCTCCTACGAGGCGCAGCTACCAAAAGAGACGCCTAGTGCAAGGTGCGGGGCGTGTCCATTATGCCCTGCGGGAGGTTTCTGTGGCCACGAGCTATCGCCGAAGTCACTAGGACGAAAATCAATACCAAACAACCAACCACCATTCCGAATTCACCCAAGCACGACCTCTCATTTACTACAAACCAGTCTCTTCTCCTGTCATATGTGAGGTTCCGCCTTGCAAAACAGTTCATAATACGACAAATTCTGAGCTTATCGGTATCACAAAACACTTGCAGACTCTATTGCCCCAAACTCTCATCGCTCCAAAGATTTCATCACAGAGTATTTAATAAATCCATATCTGACATTCCGTCTACATTCAGCCTGCATGGCAGTCCCACCCAAGTCAATGACACCAACTCCAAAACGCACACTCCCGCCATACTCATCCACAAAGTCGAAGAAAAGAAAAACACCAGCACGCTTGAACTCCGAACAGCCCATCAACTCCACATCTCAATGACCATGACACAAGTCAGCGCTCAGTCCCGACCTCACACTGACCCCACCCCTTAAACACAGCCCCCACCAAACCCCACGACAACTCTCACCCTACTCACTTTCCCTCCCGCCCCCCAAGCCCAGATAAATCAACGTACCCACCCATCCCATTCCACCCCGCAGCCAAATTCTCCACATGATCCACACAACCAAGCCACTCCCCCCCCGTTCTCATTGCTGTAAACCAACAACTTCCCATCCACCACACGAGCCCCTCGATTCCGGGTCGACGTCTCCCGCCGGCTCTGCTCAGCACACGCAGGGTCTACAGGATCGCTATCGGGAGGTGTAGCCTGGTGTGTAGTAGATGGGGAAGAGGGCCTATCTGGTGTGGTAGCTGGGGCATCTAGTTGAGGAGGGTTAGGAGAAAGCGCTTCGCATACCCGACCAAGTGCGGGATGCGGACGCGTGCCAAGGTACGTAGTACACAGACACGCCAAACCCTCGTCATCGGATGGATCCGGCGTAGACGGGTGGGAAGATAGTGCCGTTCGAAGATCTATACGCACGTTGCGGAATCTGTTGACGGTACTCGAAGGCGTGCAAGGAGGAGGCGGAGGACAAGGGGAGGGTGGCGGCGCGGAAAGCGATGCCCAAGATCTGGATCGGAGAGGATATCCATACACATGGGGCGCGAGTTGTACGCTGAGGATGCTGCGTAGAGGCTTTTGGGATGGAGGTGGAGATGAGGGAGGCAGGGGCTGGGGTGGTGGATCGGGGTTCATGATACGCAGGATGCGCGGTGCATCCTCAGACCATTGACGAGAATGACGCTGCATACCGTAGGAAAGCAGATGTTGATCTTTCAATCCTGCTAGCAGGTCTAAAGGCAGTGGAGTATTTCTTTTATCTCTTGGTAAGGTTGTATATCCAAGAAGTAGATGGGTAAAGCGTTGAAAAAGATTATATCCTGAAAGGATTAAAGCGGCGCTGAATCGATATTTTTTATACGCACGCAGTCTGCGGTTAACAATGCTGTAGACGAGATAGGAATATTGTGAAGGCGGACGAAAGTTTGTGTGGGTGAGCAATGTAGATGCTTTGGAAGGAATCGGCTTGCCCACACTACCTATTACACACAGCAAACCACCCACATCACTACCAAGCAAGCACACGATGCGAAATCCACCTTCCATCTTCTATAATAGGCCATGGATTCTCTGTCTAATGTAACGTCGAAACCTCCATACAACGTTGACAAGCCCATCATGTCACATGAATGTACCCTTACCTATGCTATCTAGATAACACATTTAGTCATGATAGTAATATGCCGGGCCCCTGCATCAACGCCACATGTATCAGTTCCAATGTTGTTCTATCCGACTCTACGCGTCTAATGCCGGAGGCGGGAGCACCGTCTCCGAATGATCCAAGTCCTTGTTCTTTCCATTTGCGGTACCGTTGCCGTTGCCGTTGCCGCTGCCATTACCGTTTCCTCTCCGTTCACCAAAAGCGTCAGGTACCTTTTCACTAAGGTTAATTGCTACAAAACTCTTAGGAAGTTTGACACTGGGCGAGTCGTCAGTGAGCTGGTCATGAGGGAGAGAAAGAGTACGGATGAAAGGGGGAAGAGATGCATACGTATGAAATTTCGCACGGAGAGTCTCGAGCACTTCTTTCCAGTCATGATGAGCTGTGAGGCTACGACGAGGCGAGAAACCGATCATGTGGCGGGAGTCGAGTTGTCTGTCCCCATGTTAGTATTCGATGTTTGAGGGCAAAAGATGCGACATGGGACTTACACATCGAGCGGCGCAAACGTATGACAACCTGGCGACAGTGTGATTCTGATACTGTAGTTGAACGTATTTGGCTCGTCATCCACCGTCACATTCTCACTTTCGTACAACTCAAATCCGATCTGACTCAGATAATCCAGTTCGGGGATAGCGTTTCGCTTGATTTTCGTCTTGATGTCACCTTCTAAAATGCAGTTAAGTAGCGTGTAGATGTGCGACTCTTTGGTGAAGTAGAAGAAGCACTTCGGGTTGTCAGAAGCTTGGAGCTCCTCGAGGTCTTCGACAATCTCGCGGAGAAGCGGGAGGGAAGTTAGGAGACCAATTTCAAGCTTCTCTTCATTGCCAATACCATATTCTTGTGGGCCGATGTAGTCGAAAAGGACTTTGGAGAGGTGGTACATTTCGCGCAGTTTGACGAGACGCGCGTCCGTCTGTGCCTTGAAGCCGTTGACGTTACCATTGCCACCATATAGCTTAAAGTATGACTCGTGTTGGTACGTCGGGACCGTGACGGGTTTAGCTGCAATTTCAGACTTGCGTCTGAAGCCCATGCGCTGCGAAATACTGCTCCGCTCCGACGACTTCTCTGGCTGTGTCTCCTTCCCTTCACCCTTGGTTGGCGCCTCTGAAGTGGTTGACGCAGTCTTTGCCTTGGACGATGTATCTGAGATGGTTGAAGGTGGCTTGGCTTGGCTATCCGTTGAAGTTTGTCTCGATCCGTCTGCGATAGAGCTCTCATCAACGAATGCAGAATCCGGAGTGAACACCCACTCAAGAAACTGGCGGTTGTGAAGAGCGTCAAACTTCATTGTATCATAGAGCTCGGAAATCTTGCTAGGATCCACCTTGTCGGCATCTCTGAACTCCTTGAAGAGTTTCTCCCAACGCTCCTTGAACATCTCTGGTCCTTCATTACAACACCAGCGAGACTGGATCTGGTTGATATTGGTGACCTGGGAGAGGGATCCCTGTACAGAACCCTCTGGGGGTGGATTGACGACAGCGGAAAGTGATGACACAGCGCCGGACTCCAGCTTTTTGAAGTTGTAGTGCATTACGCGCTGGTGGAACTTCATTAGGTCCACAACCCGCCTGGCAACAATGTACGGCTCAGAGACATCCTTGGGCCACGCAAATTGAGGAGGTGCTTTGTCGCCAGCTCGAAGAAGTGTCTTAAGCTTCTTCTTCACTTTGTCCATGACGTCCTTTGCGGCATTGGAGTCATCTAGGAGATCTTTGCGAACCTGGATGTTCTCAGCAGGATACTGCTCCTTCTCCAAGAACGCGGCAGCGAAGATCTGAGCGCTGGTCGTGACACGTCGTTCGGAACTGCTGAAAATGGACACATCATCAAGAACGTCCCGATTCATTAGCAGCAAATCATTTCTGAGATTGGCGCCCATGTCCTGTGTTTGGTGCCTCGCCGAATGGGTGGGCTCGCCTCCCCATTTGATGATCAGCTGGAGTTTGTCGAGGATAAGATTTTTCTCGGCAGCCGTGATGCGTGACAGGGTGACGCCAGACATGGAATCGCTTCGTTTCTGCGCAAGCTCGAGAAATCCAGCAGGACTGATCGAACTGGTGTCAGGGGGTTCCTGTGACTTGGATCCTGGTCGTGTACGCTCTGGAGATTCTTCAACGTGCTCCCCAGGAGGAAGCTCCTCCTTCCGCCTCTTCCGGAACATGGGCTTGATCTGCACCTTGGTTCCGGGCCACGCTCCCTTCTTGTTCAGGTAAATTTGCAACTCTCGGAGCTTCTTAAGATCCTCTATGCCTTCTTCCATGGCTAGCTTGACGGCATCGCTCACACTCTGCAAAGCAGCTTCACCAAGAAGCAATACTTCTTCTTGATGGCCTTTGAGCAGGTCCACAAACGGTTTGGTATGGAAAGTGTATTTGAACTTTTGCTTTGGCGTGCGATCGGCGTGTCGAATGACTGATACTACGCCCTTGAGTTTCCATTGCGCCTTCGATGCTGGAGGTGGTACATCGACATGATCTTCCGAATGTGACCACTGTATCTCCAGAGGCGGGTCGTTATCGCGGACCGCGGGCGGGGGCAACAGGTCTGGTTCCGACTTTACGGCAGAGGGCGCAGAACTCGGGGGAAAAGAGCTCTGC
Source organism: Corynespora olivacea (assembly GCA_019202945.1). Lineage (NCBI taxonomy): Eukaryota > Fungi > Ascomycota > Dothideomycetes > Pleosporales > Corynesporascaceae > Corynespora > Corynespora olivacea. The sequence continues at coordinate 21,898 of JAGQEM010000195.1, forward strand.
TGCTTATCAAAGCTAGGAGAAGCAGCTATAGGTGTGGTGCTTAGTGAGGCTTCAGGAGAAGAAGGCATCGTGCCGGAGTGGCGGAGGTGGGGGAGATGTGAGTGGTCTTTGAAATCTCGTAATTTTGACATACTAGGAGATTTCAATATATCCCGGAGACCCTTCTTCTTGGGTGCAGACTCTTCTTGGGCTTCTGCGGCCGCTTGCTGCACGGTATTCTTGCGCTCCTTGCGTGAAATCTCCTCGAGGAAGAGATCTCTGAGAATCCTGGAGGCGCTCTCGTAGTAGTCCTGGTTGTCCTTGACAAAGCTCCAGCCATTCACATCGATGACGTAGCTGCGGCCGCCGGTACGCAGGAGGTCGAAGCCGCACACACGCTGACCGAAGCCGGTCGAGATCTTGGCGGCCATGGATCGTTCGCTATGATTCAAGTTCGTCATATATCTGACCTCCTTCCCACTCGGATTGCGCTTAACGAGCCCATCAACGACGGGCGATTTTCTGGTCTCGGCGTGGCAGTAGTTTGGACCCACCGTGTATGCCTTCACATCTTCGGAGTTTTCCACCTGAAGGAATTTTTCGTAGATGTAGCTGGTGTTTGGCTCGGTGATGGCGCGCGGGATACGCAGGGTGTCGTCCTTTTCGGAGCTCTTGTTGTTGACTTTGCGGAATAGCCGGCGACCGCCTCCGCCATCCCTGGAGTGGTAGTACACGTGGATGTTGTGGTCTTCGCCGCTGACGGGTTTTTCGACGAATGGCTTGGTGAGGGTCTGGCCGTCGACCTGGATGGTGTCATCGTTGTCAATCATTTTGACACTCTTGGGCGGCTTGAGGACGCCGCCGATGCCGTCCGGGCCGCCCAAAGACACCCCCGTTCTCTCTTTCACCGCCTTTGCAAACTCGGCACTCTGCAGAACGGGGCCGCCGTCTCGATTCACCTCGACCCGACGAGGCGCCGGCACATCGAGCTGGTCCAGGATCATCAGACACAGGCGGCGGTCCCAGAGCACCTGCTGCATGGGCAGGTCGTTGACGCAAAACGGCTTGCGGAGCCTGGCATAGGCAATTGCCTTGTCCAGCGGGAATCCGTCGGAAAAGAACGATATCAGGAAATCGCAGACCGGCCAGTTGGCCACATCCTCGTCCAATATGATCTTGTCGCCGAAGATCTTGACCTCGAAGTCGTCGACGAGCTTGCCGAAGATGTTCCTGGCGGGCTTGCTGCGGGCCTTGGACTCCAACGCGCAGACGCCAATGATGCCCTTGGTGGGCTTCCTAGGCTCCCTTGCCATGTCCCTGCTGCCGGGGCTGCTTGCCGCTGTGCTGCCGCTTATGCGTCGCTGCGCGGTGGTGCGGCTGCGGGACCGTCGGGGCGGATTGGACATGGGCTGGGTGGTCGGGGAGGGAGCGAGCGCGGGGGTAGTGGTGCTGCCAGCAATGGCCGTCGCGGTGGGCGGGCTCTGGTTCTTGAGGATGAGCGGGGGGGTGTGGGCGGGGTGGGCCGTGTGGATGGGCAGCGGGTGGCTGTTGGAAGGAGCGTTCGTCTGTTCAGGAAAGAGCATGCCGTTCGTGCTTGCCGTCGTGACGGTGGTGCCTGCCACTGCTGATGGTCAGTCTGTGCCTGCCTCACGCCATCCAATGTGCGGCTCTCGATTGGATCCGTTGGGTATTGGATCTTCCCGTATTCGATTCTCGCTTCCACGCCCACACAATGGTTGTGCATATGCTACGTAGAGAGAGAGAGAGACTCACCCTCCGGCTCCGAGGCCGCAAGCGAGCCTGGTCTGCTTATGCTCATGGCGCGCGAGCTGGGGACGATGCCAGAGCCTGAAAAGGACAGGCGGTTGGACTCCACGTCGGGCTCGGAGCGTGTGTGGCGTTGAGGGTCTGGCGGCGAAAGCGACAGCGACAGTGTCAGCGGAGACGCGAGACTGCCTCGGTGGGGGGCAGAATCCACCCCGTCCGAGTCGTCAATGGCAGACCCATTTCGCAGCGCACCCAGATGTTCCAGCAGACTGTGATCCGACGCCTTGGACGTTCGACGCGACGACAAATGTCTAGGAACCGTCGATGATGGCGGCGGCATCGACACTAGGCCCACCGCCCCAACATCGCTCCTCTCGGGCTCCGCAAGCGGCGAGCGCGTCTTCAGATGGGCGTTCCTGGCATTCCGCGACTGGGAACTGTCGCTGCTGACGTTGCTGACGGTGCGCGCCAGCGACTCGTCCATCTTGCTAGTTTATAGGAGGGAGCCCACGTTTTGCTTTTCCATTCTTCTTTTATGCGTAGCTGCAATGACGTCGTTGGCTGGAATTCAGGGCGCATTCCACGGCGGCGGTTCCACCAAGCTCTGATTCACGCCCGACCAACGAGCTCTCCTGTCGGTGGCAGATGCGGTGATGGTCGGAGATTTATCGGAATCACACACTTGATACGGTGCAATCACATGCATCGCAGGATACAAAGGTACCGGTACGGCAAAGTGCACATCTATCAGCTTCTGCAGTTCAGATGGATGTGGTCGGACATGGATAGCATTACAAGAATACCTGTCCACTTCTGCACTTCACATGAATGTGCGCATGCGACATTGGAGGCGGAAATTTGCGCGCTGGACAGTAATCAGCTTCCGCAATCCAGGTAAATTTGAGGCTGACGGCTGCACAGATCTTGCGCTATCGTGGCGCGAGGTGATCTAATCTTATCCGTCATCTATCCCATCTCCGACAAGCTTCCGCATCTCCGACAAGATCTAATCTTATCTATCCATCTCCGCGAAACTCTCGTGTCGCCGAGAGTTTAGCTGCTGAATATTGGAGGTTGTGATGAAGAGAAGAGTTCCAGCGATTGCACCCAGCTGTGCCTCGAGCTTTTATTGCAATGCCAGCCCCCAAGCTGCCAGAGAAGGCCGCTGAGCCTATACCGAAGCGACAAAAGCTGCACGCCAGCAAAGAGAAAACTTCTGCCGCCGTGGTTCGCAAGTCGAAAATCTTCGCGCCGTTCAGAGTGAGCCTCCCAACCGGTGCGAAAAGCGAAAATCGGGGATGAAATGCTGATGAGAAAATACAGACCGTCGGCCTCGTATCTCCCACCGATGTTCCGTTCACGTCCCTTCCGCTGGGCAAAGCGTCCTTCCAGATCACAACCTCCGTTGGCCATTCCCTGCAGACGTACGATCTAAAGAAAGGGCTGAACCTCGTCTTCATCACGCGACCGCAGACGCCAGAGAAAATTACGGCTACACTGGCATGGAAGAAGGTGGTCTTGGCGGCATGGGGTGGTGCGGGCGCAGAGTCTGCACGAGGCGTGTGGGTGTTCCAGCGTGGAAAGAAGACGGGCGAATTGGAGCTACCTCGAGGGTCGAGCGAGAACATCACACGCATACTGGTCTTTGGAGAATGGATAGTGGGATGCGGCGCTACCAGCATCGAGATATGGAGGTCGTCCACGCTCGAACACTACACCACGCTGCAGGGCGCTTCATCGAGCCCTCTATCCGGCTGTGTCTGCAACATGCCGACCTATCTGAACAAGGTTTTTGTGGGCAGGAAGGATGGCTCGGTGGAGATCTGGAATGTCAACACCGCGAAACTGCTCTATACGCTTCTGCCGCCCGCCGCAGACTTCGGCCAGGTCACCGCACTGCAACCAACCCCGGCCCTCTCCCTCCTGGCTATCGCCTACGAGTCCGGTCCTGTCGCAATCCACGACGTTCGAGCCGACAGGGAAGTCATGCGCCTCAATCTGGGAGGTGCGAAAAAGGCACCCGTCACCACCATCTCGTTCCGAACCGACGGCTTGGGAGCTGGGGACGATGGCCGCAAAGATGGGGTCATGGCAACGGCGAGCAGGTACAGCAGCGATGTCACCTTCTGGGATCTGAACAACAAAGGCCGCAAGATGGGTACCCTGCGGGGAGCTCATAATCCTCCGCCAACTGCCAATGGGGGTGTTGGAGGGGGCGTGAGCAAGGTTGAGTTCATGCCAGGGCAGGCAGTCATCGTGTCAAGCGGCTTAGACAACTCTCTTAAGAGCTGGATCTTCGACGAAACCCCCTTCTCGCCGATACCTCGCATTTTGCACTCCAGAGGTGGCCATGCTGCCCCAATCTCCTCGCTAAAATTCCTGCCCTCGAACTCGGACGGCTCTGACGATGTAGGGAAATGGTTGATGAGCGCCAGTCAGGACCGCACTCTATGGGGTTGGAGTTTGCGCCGAGATGGACAGAGCACGGAGCTCAGCCAGGGTGCGATACAGAAGAAGGCGAAAAAGATGGGTCTGCTCGACGGCGACGGTACGAATTCGAGGCTACATAGCACCTTTGAAGACCTTCGAGCGCCTGCAATTACCTGCATGGCGTGCTCGTTGAATCGCGATGGCGGAATGGGAGCTATGCCAGGCGTCACAGGCATATGGAACAATTCGTCCAAGGTGAAAGGCGGCAAGAAGAAAGCCCCAGAGGTCAACATGACTGGGTGGGAAAGCATTGTCACTGGCCATGTTGGAGACAAGTCAGCCAGGACGTGGTTCTGGGGCCGCAAGCGCGCAGGAAGGTGGACCTTCGATACCGGCGATGGCACCGAGGTCAAAGTATGTAACATGTTTTTGGCGGTGAAAAGTATATGCTGACAATGCACAGAGCATAGCCATCTCTTCTTGCGGCACGTTCACGCTGATCGGCTCGGCTGGTGGCGCAATCGACATGTACAATCTTCAGTCCGGCCAGCATCGCCGTAGATTCCCTACTCGACTGACTCAAGCTGAAGCAAACAAACTGAAGCTACAGCAGCTACAAGATGAGGGCGTATTGATGCTTGCAGACTCACAAACGCCGCCCAAGTTCACCAAGGGTCAGGGACGGCACAAGGGGGCTGTGACAGGCCTGGCTGTTGATGCGTTGAACCGGACTATCATAAGCTGCGGTGACGATGGCAAAGTGAAGTTCTGGGACTTTGCAACTGGCATTCTATTGCACGAAATCGACTGGTACCCCATGGTCAAAATCCTCGGTCTCCGTTACCATCCTAACAGTGATCTTATCGCACTGAGCTGCGACGATGGCTCGATCCGTGTTGTCGACATCACAACGAGGAAACTCGTCAGGGAATTGTGGGCATCGCGCTCCCACGCCGAGCTCCGCATCATCGACTACACGTTTTCAAACGATGGCCGATGGATCATCGCCGCAGCATCCGACTCCTCCGTCCGCGTCTGGGATCTCCCAACTGGTCACTTGATCGATGCCATGAAGCTTCCCGGCCAATGCACTGCCGTCGCCTTCTCACCCTCGGGAGAATACCTCGCCACCGCGCTCGATGGTGAAGTAGGCGTGCATATCTGGACCAATCGCACACTCTTCACGCACGTGTCGACTCATCAAATCGCAGACGACGAAATCGCCACTGCCAATGTCCCCACGGCATCAGGCGAAGGCGGTTCCGCGCTGATCGACGCAGCCGCCGAAGACGACGTTGAAGAAGAACAGGACGAAACCCTTGTGCCTACCATGGACCAGCTGAGCGAGGGCATCACCACTCTCAGTCTGGTGCCAAAGTCGCGATGGCAGACGCTCCTCCACCTCGACATAATCCGCGCGCGCAACAAGCCAAAAGAAGCTCCTAAAGCGCCCGAGAAGGCACCTTTCTTCCTTCCCTCGGTTTCTCAAGACCCCGACACCCAAGGCGGCAACGCTACCACCACCCTCATTCCGCTCAACGCAGACGCAGATATCAAATCGCGCATCAGCAGCTCCGCCCTGGCTTCCCAATCCTCGGCCGCAACGTCAACAAACATCTTCACACGCCGTCTCGCGGACGCCGTCTCCTCTTCCGACTACAGCCCGATTATATCCCACCTCTCCTCTCTCCCACCCTCGGCAGCAGACATCGCCATTCGAACCCTGGATGCTACGCCCCCGTACACCGAACTGCACACATTCATCCAAGCGCTGACGAGCAGGTTGAAGGAGAGGCGCGACTACGAGCTGGTGCAGGCGTGGATGGGCGTGTTTTTGAGGTTGCATGGGGATGTCGTCGGGCGGGACGAGAGGCTTGTTGGGGGTTTGAGGGCGTGGATGGAGGAGAGCAAGAGGGAGAGGGAGAGGGTGGGGGGGTTGGTTGGGTTCAGTGTGGGTGTTGTTGGGTGGGTGAGGAGTGCGCGGTAGATGGTACGTGGATGTGGTAGGGAATGGAGCAGCAGGTTCGAGGTTTCAATGTGCTTGCTGTGCTTGCTGTGCTATGTGATGTTGGAGATGAGGGGTGGATTCCTCCAAGAGTAATCTTGCACCACGCCATTGTCGGTTGTCATGTCAGTCACTGCTACATAATCTACCATATGTACATGGAATCTGGTTCCCGTAGTCCAACCGCAAGGTGAGGTACTGATTCAGGAAAAGTCTCGGTATTGGCTCTAGCTCCGAATTTGGAAGTAACAGAGTCGTCAACCAATGAGGCACCGTGTTGGCAAATGCTTAGTGAGCCACAGGCGTCTCTGGCGGATTACGAAGGCACTTGGCAACTATGATGGGTGTTTGCCGAAACGGTCGCCCACCGACTGGTTCGTGGGTTTTTCTGTGACGGTGTGACAATCCCTGGGCGGTCAAGATTCCCACTCATATTGACTGGAAGTGTGCCACGCATGCGTTGCATGTAGGTGATGCAGAGTCGCATTGCATCGGCCAATGCGCCGCCTATATGTGGCCAGGCGTGCTGGCGGTGAGGCTGCGGTGAGGCTCAAAAGACGAACACAGGTCCAGCGGTGAGACTGGGAGGGTACGCTTAATTATTTACTCCTTGCAGATAGGCTGCCCCAAGCGAAGCCATGGCACCTTGCTGTCCAAGGGCGCGAACCATCGGCGAGGACGACCGAGAGCAAGGCTGGACAAGGATTGGATGGCGGACCGGCCTGTCGAAGTTGCCTAACGTGGTATGTTCAGTCAGATATTGTCTGTTCGGGAACCCGTTGCGAGGCTAGAGAGGTTCCTGTTGCATGTGCTGTGTGGGTAGGTCGGGTGGCAGGCTGCAGGATCCAGGCTGTAATTACGAAGATGAAGGATAGAGCCGTTGTGGAAAGTGCCTGGGCTGGGCGGGGGTGTCGGCGATTCGGACATAGGGAGACTGAAAGGAAGATGAGGAAGCATAACGTCAAGCACTCGTTAGGTGTGAGGGGCGGATTGGTAAGGCAGCAGCAGTCAACCAATCAGGCAGCGAGCGAGCGATGAGGTGCTCAGGTGTTACTCATCACGCTCAGCGCAATCACACCCACAATCATCACAAGCAGGTCTGGCATTCTTGCGATGCATGCGAGATGGGGATTTGTGATCAGTCGGTGCATCCAATCCATGACGATACCCCACGTTATCGTTATGGCGACGGGAGATCAGGAGCCCGTCACCCCGACCACGGTTCGCGCTGGCGTTTCGTCCGAGGAAGGACGGATGACTCTCGGCGACCGGTGAACAATAATGACAAGCAGGCACCGCGCACACGACGAAGCTGGTCCAGGCCTGAGGTCAAGCCATGGACACCCTGTGCGAATGCGAAAGGGTTAGGCCGAGGGTGTCCCATGTGCGGATGGTCCGCGCAAAGCGGTGACTTCTGGCGCTGTGCCTGTGGCTGATCAGCTGAGAGCCTGAGACGCCGCGACAACTGCAAGCATACGCCAGCACATCGCCAGGCTCAGGCTGGCTCAGGCTGGCTCAGGCTGGCAACCATGGAACAGTACACTGTCGGGCCATGTGGGCACGGCAGGTTGACAGGCAGCTTGATCCCACTTCCACGCTGGCCGACCAGCAGCGCGGACTGCGCGGCATCGAGGCCTGAGGTGTCCGGAGTGTGACGCATTCCGTTCGTGGCCCGTCGAGTCAACGATGTAATCAAAGCGTGCTAGCAGCTTCATCAGTATGATTCAGCAAGGGGATTACAAAGGGCTCCCTATTCTATTCGGCCGACGGGGTTAACGAAAAGCCCATCGCCCCCTGCAAGCCACCGAGGAGCTTGGACCACATGCGCGGTGAGTCTCAAAGTTTTGCCCGAACATCCCGGCCGCTCGTCATCAAGCACTGCAACTTAAAGGGACGGCATCCGCATCCAGAAAGCCCACCACTTCGCACCCTCGAAATAACAAAGCCCAAGAAGCAATACTTCCATCCTCCTTGGCCGCGCTCGGATCTCATCGCTACACACTCGCAAAAACCAAACCCTTGACATCCACGGTCGACGCTTCCTCGCTCGGACCACCTTCCTGCCCTGCTGGCTGCTGCATTAGGTTCGTAGCCCTCCGCCCTTCCAGTCACCACTCTGATACTGACTCACCCAACAGGCAACACAATTTCTACCTACATAACAGACATGGCTCCTTCATCCCGCCTCCGGATACAAACTTCCTTTGAGCCCATCTCCGCCGAGACGACTCGTTCCCACTTTGTCGCTTCCCCGCCACAGAAGAAGCAGAAGATGTCTCTCACCCAAACCTACTACATCGCCAGCTCCGCCCGAAGCAAGCTCGGGCGAGAGGCCTCCCGCGCCGACCACAACCTGCGCCTGCTCGTCGGCCACGCCAACCTCCTCGACTCCCTCATGATCGAACTCCAGGACGCCGAGAGGCAGCAAGAGGCCTGGTTCCACAACACCGTCGCCAAAGCATCCAAGGCTGAGGAGTCCCGACACGTCCAATGGGTCGACCGCATCACAGAGGAGATGGAAGAGGAGGATGACTCCGAGTCGGACTCGGACTCTGAATCCGACTACTACGACGAGGACGGAGACTTCGACATGGTCGCCATGCCCCGCCGCCTCGCACAATCACCGGTCCAAATCACCACAACAGAGATTGAGATTGACGAGGAGGAGGAGGACGACCAGGAGTACGATGACGAGGAGGATACCGGTCTCGCCCTCACCCGCGTCTCATCGCAACAATCGCCGCCCGAACTCGTGCACGACGAAGACTCCGACGATGAGTCACCGCCCGTCTCCCCGCCTTCGGTCAGCATGGAATTCTCAGACAAGGAAGCGATGCTCACCACATCCTTCTACGACGCAAAGTCACCGCCATCGCTATTCGAGCACGACATGTACTTGCCCGAATCGAATGCTCCGCTCATCACAAGTTACTAGGCCAACACACCATTCGACCTTTTTTTCTTGTTCTTGATCGAGCATTTTAGCGAGCGCGTGTCTTTACAGCATTATATCACATTTTCTTTGTTTATGGTTGGACATGTTCCGCGGCACCATGTAGTAATGCCTGCGATGAATTTGCATTGGAAATACTCTACTCACACATGAGTCTTTTTTGGATGGATGGGAATGCAAGCGAGGCCGGTCAGAGATCTCCCACATGGAAGTGGTATTGAGACTCCCTTCAGAATAGCAACAATTGAATCAATAACTCCAACATCAGACCCAGTCCGATTTTTTCCTCCCACCTTTCTCTTCATCGTCCCCACTTGTTTTCTTTCGTGCATACAATACATAAATTGTGCTCGTTCCGTTGTCGCATTGAAACGGGAAATTTCTCATCTGACCGCCTTTCCGCAATCCCTGCACGCGGCAGACAGCGGGCGGGATTCCAGCTCGCTGGATACCCGCGCGTCCACACCCACACGCAAGGCTGAAGCACGCGCATCACCTCGGACCACTTTCGCAGCCTTTCGTCCACACTCCCACACCAACAGCGCACATGCACAAGTCTCGTCCCGGACATACGTACGCGGGTACGAATGGTTGCGCGGCACCATGACCATGACCACGACCATGATGATGATGATGATGGGTGGTTGCCTTGCGATGACAATTCTTGGAAGTCTAGTGTTGCCGGGCCAGCCGGCAAAGTCGGCGTCGTCAATGAACAGATGCTCCGAGGCGGATTTGAAGAGGCGTATCCGAATCCTGGTCCGAGATAACGTTAACCCAGATCAGGCGGGGGGGGCCCAGGTCTTGTCAGCTGTCAAGTCATTGCCTGGGACCTGGGGACGACGGTCGGATGCGAGATCATCCGCGACTGGTGCGTCGGATCAGACTCCCACTATACCGTGCAGGGTGCGACAGTCAATGATGAGATGAGATGGGGTCGCAAAAAGGGCAATAATGGGGGTAGATACTCCAAGCCCATCTAATCTGGTGAGCCTTGTGACAAATCCGACCTCCACGACCAACTGCTCAGATGCGCATGTCTCATCTCCATCCCCCCCATCTCCATGCCATGTGTGCGGAGTGCCGCGAAACAACCGTACGGCATAAACCAGCAGTCAGCCAACCTCGTCGCCCTTCAGCATGCCTCGAAACGCATCATCTCAGCTATGCTCACCCTCGCGCAATCTTCTCCTATCAAAGCCCCCACAGGCCTACAAACAGCAGCCGTTTCACTCTGAGCAGCCCTGTCAGGAACGCTGTTTCGTTTCGCATGCCGTTTGCTCTGTATGCGCCGCCTGCGGGTGTGTGCAGACTTTCGGTCAACGAGGGTCTGTTGGCCCGAGCGGTGAAACAGGTACGCGAGGACGTCCAAGACGTGTCCTAGGCCCAAGCCGGTCTAAGGCTGACCTAACCATTAATCTATCGTTTACGCCAGCCACATTTTCTCACGTACACCTTGCACATGCTCCCCATGCGAAATAGGAGGAGGGATGGAGCGTAATTCCTCCATATGAACTTTGTAGGGGTTTTTTCCCTGAGCCGATGTATTGGCATTCTCGGCGTTTGCTTGGGTCTGGGCCTTGGGGTCCTCTTCCCTCTGTGCTTTTTCGACCCTTGGAAAAGTTGCAGAGCTTCATTTGCTCGGGTCGGCAACGCGCCCTTCCTCCTGCGTCTGGATCCTATGTACGCACGACCGTGTGACACGTGGCCGGTCGCGAAATCACGTGGGCGATTCTTTTTTTTCTTTGGGGCTGCTAATGTGCGTGAAAGGGGATTAGTATACAAATCCTCATCACCGTGCTTGTATGTAGAGAAGTTCTGGAACATCGTGATCCGGTGGTGGTAAATTTGCAGACTCGATGCGGCCGAACGAGGCCGCATTACTCGAGGCCATTGAGTCTTCAATCCCGGTGCCATGGTTGAGAAGGAGGTACACGATATTCCAAGAAGATGACGAAGGTGGATGGGATTGCATATGAAACAAGGACGGCAGAGTGCCGTCGCGTAGAGCTACATGGCAACGAAGGCACAAAATGAGTAAAGACTTTCACTTGTAGGTCACCGTTGACAACAAGAATTGAACTCCAATACATCGGGTTGATACTGTGGGGTGTGTGGTAGATATACACATTTTCATTCCTCAAACACATTTCATAGAGCTGTGTACATGTATATTTCCCCTTTAAAAGGCTTTACGATCTTGCCACTTTTCTGTTGACTGCCCCACCTGGTGGAAATCGAAACGCATTCACGACTCCAACGATCCGTTACTGGATACGTCCTCCAGAGAATGGCATTCTCTTTGATAGTGTGGTCGGGCATTATGGTCGAGGTGGCGTCGGTAGTCTCGAGCTAGCGACGGCTGCATCCTTGACGGGCATACACGCCCCTGCCGAGCAAGAAGTAGCGCCAGGATACCTCATCCATAGGTATTGCCCCTTCCATGTTTTCGGAAAAAGATACGTTTGTTCTTGATGCGCTGGCATCATTCTCAATTACCCCTTGGACACCACCATGCCCCGCTTATACAATAGCGAACAAGATCGAGCAGAACAAGGTCTACTCTTGACACTCTGGACCACGCATCCTAGATGTCGACGACCAAAAGAGGAAATGCAATAGTGCCTCATTGCCCAGGCAAGCCTCAAAAACGTACCAGCGCATCGCATTTGAAGCCCCACTCGCTCTCCACCCTCCAGTCTCTCAGAGAACGCGATCATCCCTGTTGCCGGAAAAAGACGTGGCCCAACTGGACGTCTCATTCCGCATGTCTTTTTTGCTTTTGAAGCTAGAAGGGAAAGCGGTGTTGCGCTGCATGCGCTGGTGAGGCGAGTAGAAGACCCACCGGCAAGACCAGCAAGTGATCGGCGGTGCGGTATCGCAGCTGCAGATGCGCCATCCGTCACAGTCACCACCGATCGACAAGACATTTTCGGCAAAGTTATCTGCCTGACCGGCGATGATGTGAGCTGAGTGTGGCGCAAAATGGTCTATCGATGTGGTCACGACTGGTTGATGTGACGGCTGGCTTGGAACGTGCATAGGTACCTATCGTAATTGAGCCAGCGATGAGTAATACCACCTAAAGCGTGCATGCTTTCTAATCAACCACACCTTTGCTGGACCCTGGAAGCGGAATGGTTGAAGATCACGGCTGGATGTGGCTAAAACCTCACATCTGACTTATAAATCTGGGGAAGCACGAAGAGGTGCAAATTATTGTTCAGCAAGGCGTCCTTTTTCCAAAAACAAGCACGCTATGTGCAACCTCAATCGCTTCGAGCGGTAATCATCCTGTTCTTTGATTCCGCATCACTCATGCGATGGCACACACCATTTCCCATCATCGTTTCACATGGTCGACCTAGTCGTTGGAGTCGACTTACTCGCAGGGAAGCGCGGAAGAGTGCATGTGAAGCTGTCACGAACTCTCCAAGCTCAAACAACCACTGCATGTTGAGGTTTCGCTTCCGCCATCCGAACTCACGATCATCTGATACTGATAAACTCTCCGATTCTGACTGTGTCCAGCCTCGGCCGACCGTCCGGCCTTCCCAAATTGCATGCCTAGCAGCCGCAACAAGCGCACAGTCACATGCGCCCAAGACGGAAACTACTGCAGCTCTATCGCGACCACGAACTCTGGCACCTCGGATACGTTTCCGTATCGAAACCCTGCGAAGGGAGTGGTTCTCACCGGTCTCCGTTCGGGTATTCGGATGAACGAGAAATTCTCGGATATGTTCTGCATGCAATGCATGCGCGGGTAGCAGGCGATCACGAGCTTACCTTTTTAAGCTCACAGGGTCAGGCTCGAAAAGGATGGGTGCGGAGGGTCGGCGATGCGGACGGCGGACGGCGGACGGCGGCGAGGCGTTTGTCCAGTTTTTTTCCTCGTGACGGCGACCGCGCCGAATCGCACCGAGCTTGACGGGAAAGCGGATGCTGGGATTTCAAAGGATCCGCTTGAGAAGAAGAAGAAGATGTCGGAAAGGGTTTTCGAGGGGCGGAGCTTTGTGGGCTTGTTGGTTTTTTTTCTAGTGTGTCATAGATATACCGGTAAGTGGTGGCGTGATGTGAAGCCAGGATGAGCGGAGTCATCGTGACATGCAGACTTGGTGTTGAGTTTTTCCTGCGGACGAAATGAAATTTTCACCGGTCGATGCGGGTCGAATGCACCAGAAGACTAGTTGGGCCGCGACAATGCGTGGGTGGTGCAGAATCGCGGTGACCCTTTCCGCTGATGATGAGGGTCAACATACGCAGGGTATTGTGCTTGCATGTGCATCATGGGGAAATTTTAGTCTCTTGTCTTTCATGGTGTTCCGGATGCGGGAGGTTGCGGAAATAGAGGATCCCATCTTAGTTCCGACGAGCATTCTATTTTATCTCCGAAAGATCCCCATGCTACTTCTCTAGGACTAGTGCAAGATGGTGGAGTTTAGATCAGATCAGCTCAAATTATGTCCGCCATCGGAGTCTTTGCTGGAGTTCACTCGGATACGGAACAACCAGGGGGGAAGAGGAATACGAATCCTGGTCTCTTCAAGACTGTAGTCTCCAAGAGCAAGACTGTACCATGCTAGCTTATGCCGAAGCAGGCGATAGGTGACATTATCCTGTGTACTGGTGTTCAAGCCCATCTTCTTTCTTCCTACTCCTGCATAATTCCATAGGCAACAGTGTTGCATACAAGCCAGTGAGGAGGCAGGAGAGCTAGAAGACGATGATCTTTTCAGACGCACCCCTTTGCTGACATCAGGGGAAGTATGTAAACGGTAAAGAAAGTAGGCCAAATGTGACCTCCTGGTATCACTGTTTCACTGACCGCTAGAGGCATTGCAATACCCAAAACTAGCACCCTCGTACTCTCGCGTTAGGCTGATTTGCAGGTGGTAGTAAATATTATACGGAAGAGTTGTACGTTACGTGCTAAGTGTTGATTGTACGCCGGCGCCTTCACACTCTCAGCTAATGCGTATTCCTGGCGTGACTATTGTTAACGGCGACCTCTTACAATCTTTCGAACAGAAAATGTAGGGGTTACTATACCGTTGCAAAGATACAACAATGTGTATCCAAGTAGGATACGACGAGGTGCAAAAGCACAGGGCGGGTGTAGGTTAGTGCGGCGCTGCCTCGGCAACCGCGACGCCGACGTTTGTAAACAAAAGCGCTTGCGCTCTAACCTCTAAACTGGTACACTATCGTATACTACTGCCACATACCACAACCCCAAAAAATCTCATGCACGAAATGATGCCTATGGAACCTCCACCGCGGCCTTCGAGTTCGCTGTTTGACGTGTATTTGCGTCTGCGCCCATCAAATACTGGCCATGCGCGCTTTCTTACTGTCGAAGAGAATGAAGCTGGCCACCCGACACACATCACCATCAAACCACCTACGAATGACAATCGAAAGCGTGCGATAGAGCGCTTTGCGTTCACGCAGGTGTTTGAAGAGGATGCGAAGCAAATGGAGCTGTTCAATGGGATTGGCGTAGTTCCGATGATTGAGGGCGTCCTAGGCTCACGGGGACATCATGGTCGAGACGGATTGATTGCGACATTGGGTGTTACCGGCTCCGGAAAGGTAGGATGATATGAGCATGTTTGTTGTATTCGTCAAGTCACTAACTCTAGCGCAGAGTCACACGATTCTTGGGACCAAATCACAGCGCGGTCTGACCCAGATGGCTCTCGATGTTCTCTTCCAGAGCACCGGCGAGCAGCTCGTGCAGTCCTTCTATGGCGCGCCCGCATTCTCGTCTCTCGCCGCCGCAGATGTGTCTGAAGCGAACATGTTCACAGCGACCGCCTTCCTGGACTCAATGTACGGTGACAACCAATCTGAGCGCTACTCACGAGCTAACACGCCGCTTCCCGTAAGCCCCCATCGTTTTTCTATCCCCTCAGATTTCCCCATCTAACTTTCTTTTGTCTGTGCCTACATCGCCTAACCACCTCCCTCGCGGAGACGATCTGTACAAGGCTCTCAAGTCTACATTTCCTTCTCGGCCTAGCGCCGGTATTCATTCCATTCGACCTGTTACGGGCGCTCTTTCCAGCATCACTCGATCAATGGCGGCATCAAAGATAGGAAACTCACCAGAGAAAAAGGACTGCAGCTCCTTCCTTACGAACGGCGGCTCGCGATCGAACAAGATCCCTAGACCGTCGACACTCCCTCAAACCCCGAGCATGAGCCATGTCGATATCCCCGTCGATCCAAATGCAGAGTACGCTATCGTCATTTCCATGTACGAAGTGTACAACGACCGCATTTTCGATCTTCTGACCGGCAGTGCGACAAAGAATCGCCATCCCACCGTGAAGCGCCGAGCGCTGTTGTTCAAGAGCACGGAGCAGAGTCCTGATCGCAAGGTCGTTGCCGGCTTGACCAAGATCATCTGCGGTAGTTTCGAAGAGGCTCTCATGGTCCTCGAGACCGGACTGGTGGAGCGCAAGGTTGCGGGTACGGGCAGCAATGCTGTAAGCTCACGGAGCCACGGCTTCTTCTGCATGGAGGTGAAGAAGCGCGACGCACAGCGCAAAGACCCTTGGTCAAGCAGCATGCTTAGTATCGTCGACTTGGCCGGATCCGAGCGTGCGCGTAACGCAAAAACAGCTGGAGAGACTCTGGCAGAAGCTGGCAAGATCAATGAGTCCCTAATGTATCTCGGCCAGTGCATGCAGATGCAGTCCGATAACCAAGGCGGGTCAAAGGTATAACCCACCCACCACCCTTCCATCCTCACCACCAACTAACCATCCGCCAGAATATCGTCCCCTTCCGTCAATGCAAACTGACCGAACTTCTCTTCTCCAACTCCTTCCCATCCACCACACGATCAACCGCACACTACCAGCAACCGCAAAAATCCATAATGATCGTCAACGCCGACCCGAAAGGCGACTTCAACGCAACCTCCCAGATCCTCCGCTACTCGGCCCTCGCCCGCGAAGTGACCGTCCCACGCATCCCCTCCACAACATCCACCATCATCGCCGGGACAATCGCCTCTGGCCCTTCAAAAACAAACTCCATCGGTACTTCCTCCGGCCGCACGACGCCCTCCGCGGTGCTCGAAGAACTGGAATCCAGCAACGCCGAGATCGCGCGCCTGACGTCGGAAATCGAAATCTTCACCCTGCGCCTCGCCGAAGAAACGGCGCGTCGCAAAGCGGCAGAAGCTTCTTGGCGCGCAGCCGAGGATCACATGGCCGATATCGAGCAAGAGATCCGCGATGAGTGCTACGCGTACACCGAAACCGCGGTAGAGGGTGAGCGACGCCGGTGGCAAGCCGCGCTGGACAACGAGCAAGATAACCAGCAAACGCATCTCGACAACAAGATCGACGTTGTGATCAAGGCGACCAAAGCGCAGATCCAGCAGGGCGAGGTCAACGTGTACGAGGACCCGGATCCGGAGCTGCGGGAGCGTGTCGACGAGTTGGAGAGGGAGAATGAGGTGTTGAAGGCCAAGTTGGAGGCGAAGGAACGGGAGGGAATGGCGAAGAGCGCGAGTCCGGTCAAGAAGATGAGGGTGCTGAAGGCGAAGAGGTGGGAGGATCCGGAGGGGGGGCTGAGGCTGGGGCTCGATGATTAGTAGGCTTCTCGGTCTCTTACTTCGCCGTGGACGGATTCGGTGATGATGGTAATGATGTTATGAACAACCGCATGGACGGCGTTTGGGATATCCTTTGTTAGCGTCATGGATTGTCTATACCACCTGGAATGATTCCGGCTAATTGATTTCATCTTCCATCCACCATCATAAGCTGAACGACTTTGGATGCGAAGAGTGTGTGTGAAGAACATAGTGTAGCAGGGGAGGAATTCCCAATCGTTGTACTTGGTCCCTTCTTTCATAAGTCATGGCATGCTACCCTAGATACGATTTTGATGTGCCCCACATCTTGACACCAAAGCTGCACATGCCATTATACAATGCAACCCAACTTTTATCATATCCCGTCCCAGATCCAACGCCGTCTAGAGTAGGTAGGTGAGTACCAATCATGAACGCGTCCATGGTCCTCTGTCACCGCCATCGGCCCTTTCTAAACCGATTGTCGATGTGATGTCGAAACGTGCATGCCTACCTGCAAGCAGACACTAGCACATCTTGTACACGCCCCTCCCGGTCGCTTGCCTATGCATATCATCCGTCTTCAACTGATAGTCAATCGAAATGTCCAAATCACGGTGGTTCTTCTCGCTCGGCCTGTTCTCCAGCTCGCCCACGATCTCCTCGCCCTCCTCGACGGTTAGCACATCTTGCAGGTAAAACACCGTCTGTTTCCAGTGCGTGTACTTTGTATGCGGCCCGGTAGAGAAACGGATGGGCTTGTGACAGGCGGAGAACTCGATGTCGAACCAAGCGATGATGGCGTGGACGAAGTCTGAGCGGCGCGCTTTGAGGCTGAACGGTAGCTTGAAAGAGAGGTCGGCGACGGTGCAGGTGTAGAGGTCGAGGGTGATTATGGGGGATGGATCGGTGACGACGGCTTTTATGTCGACGGTGTCGACGAGCGGCTCCGTCATGGCTGTGTACTTGAGGGGGGTGTAGTCGAAGCCCCAGACGTTGTCCCAGACTGTTCTTCGTCAGCACCTCGTCGATCTTCCACGAAAGGAGGGGAGAAACATACACCCAATCTTCTCCTCCTTGTACTCGCCATCCTCAATGCCCGCGGCAAAGATGGTCGCCTTGTCCGGGAAGATGAGTCCGTCCTTGACCAGATACTTGTCACGGGCATACAGCACCGTGTCCAGCATGCTCTCATACAGCAAGAAGTAGCCCATCCACTCCGATATTATGATGTCGACCTTCTCGTACGGGAGCACCACCTCTTCCATCTTGCCCTGCAGCAGCGTGATCTTGTCGCTCATGCCGTTGGCCGCCACGATCTCCTTGGCCTTGTCGATGATGGTCGACATGTCGACGCCGATGACGTGTTTCGCGCCCGCCTTGACCGCGAACCTGGGTGCATTGCGTCAAGGGGAGAAATTGCGGGAGGGGCACATTGCATCAAGGCGAGGGTTGTGGGGAAGGCTGTGGGGAGGGTGGAGGAAGGAGGCTATACATACATGCTGAGGATCGAGGTACCGCATCCCACGTCGAGGACCACCTTGTCCTTAAAAAGGTGGCCGTTCTGATATATCGAGTCGCGGTAGCTCTTGGTTCGCACTTCATCTTTCTATGCGCACGTCAGCATGCCTGCTCTTTCCGTGCCGTAGTGGGGGCGTGTAGTTACGCACCAGCATCTCCTCATGGATACCTTCATGCGCGCGTGATTAGCCATATTCTCACAACACGTGACGGGTCTCCCCCTTCACTTGACTTGGTACGGACCATGGTGGTTGTAGCTGTGCACCGCATCAGTCAGCATATATCCCACACAGCCGTCCTCCTCTTTCGAGGGGTGAAGGCAGCCCACCTGTTGAAGTAATGCGCCTCCGAATGCGCCATTCCGGCGAGCGGGTCCGTCTTGGGCGCGGATGAGCTGGCCATGACTGCGAGCCCAGGGAGGAGGAGGAGACGAAAGAAGAAAGTGAAGGCTGGGAGGGTGAGAAGGCAAGCTCTCTCGCTCTTGCGCGCTTGGGTGTTGTTCTGTAGCCGCTAGGAAATTTTGGTTTTGGTAGGCACCACGTCCGGGCACGGACCCAAAGCAGAAAAGCCCCGCATTGCCGCTAGCCGGATTGGGCGTGACATGTAGCGGTCAATCGAGACGAGAGGTGGCTGTCTTTGTGTAGGAATCTATTTTTTGTGCTACCTGTTGACATGGAAAACGCAAAGCGAGGGCTATGGAAGCGAGCAAATCAACAAGCAAATCACATCCCCCCACAGACCATCCGGAAGAACACGCTGAGAGGGGTATATCATGACAATGCACACCGTCTTCCCTTCATCAGATCGTTCAGTCGTACCGTCGTCATCGTTCGTGCATAGCCGAGCTTTTCTGCTGGGAACCTCTGGAGCAAAAGACCATCAATTTCAATCGACGCTCGAAAAACGTACAAGGAGGAAACTTGGTCCAGGTGTGCAGGACGTCGGAGATCAAAGGAAATGCGTTGTTGTGCATGCAGTCGTAGTCGTAGCATCATCGAACCCTGATGCGGTGGAATACATACATAAAGTCCATCGCATCTAGCCTGCAGTCAGTCATGTCTCCTTGGCAGCAATGGAGTACTACACACCTTCGGGCGTCGTAAAAGTCAACAGATACTTCCCCGAACGGCCCTTCGTCAGTCGGTACCCTTCACAGAACATGTACGGATGCAACTCGTGGAACTGGATCGTACAAGGCCCCACACGCTTCATCCAACTTTTCTGTCCAATGTACTGCGTAACGAAAGCTGTCCAGATTGGGATCGTCTTGAGCGGACCGCGTCGAGGCGTGGCTTCGAAACGCACGCAGCCCGAGTCTTCATCGCGGAAGATGCGGAACGCGTGGAGGTAGCGCTCGTCTTGGATTTCGCTGGTACTCGTCAGCTTGGGCAAGTGTCAAGGGTGGAAACGGGAGGTGCCGTACCCTCCAAATTCTTCCTTTTCTCCGGGCTGGAAGAAATCTTCCAATCCTGCCGCTGCGGGGACATTGTCTTGACGTTTCATTGCTGACATGGTGCAGTAGAGAAGCACCATCCCTGCGAATATCAGCTTGGCCTTGACGAGAGAATCATACAATACATACGTTCATAGAGAGTGAACCTCAGATTTCCCCAGAGATCAAGATGCCCATCTTGACGGTTGACTCGGCATAGCTGCAAACATGAATCGGTGCGCAGAAACTTCAGCCCCGTTAGTGGGAGGCAGTACCTCATTCTCCGCCCATTTGGGTCCATGGTCAGGAAGAGGATACGCGAACGAGAGTCCTCCGCTCTCCAGTATAGTCTGATCCACACATTTTTCGCTTCGAAGGGTCTGTAGCGTGTTAGTGACCGCTTGAATGGCTTTGCAAGACACATACAGCTCGAGCACTTTTTGGAATCCATCGTCCTCCAAACGTTCGATTGCTTGCGGCTCATCTCTGCCGAGACATCTCGTGCTATCATTGTTAGCATAATCGGCCCGTCAAACATTCTTTGGAGCGCTCACGGTTGTCCGAGGGTTTGGAACGGCGTGGATGAATACCGGCCATCAAAGATCCTCATGGCCCAATGAGCGACTGGCCCAGCAGAGTCGTTGGAATGCGTTGAGTGCGTTTGTGACGAAGCAGTCGATATCGTTGGCGAGTGAGGTACTTCGGGAACCATTGGTGGAATTGGTGGCATGAACGGTATGTCTCCAATGCCGTATACGGGCGATCGTGGAGGTGGGGGCGGTGGTGGAGGAGGAGGCGGCGGAGGAGGCGGAGCATACCCATTCCGATATACCGGATATGAAGTACGACGATCATGATGCGGTCGAGGAGCTGGCGAGCGTGGAGGTAAAGGTGGAGGAGCAGCATAGTGCCCATGGACGGTTGGGCTTATAGGATATGTTGTATTCCGCTCATAGTGCGGTCGAGAAACTGGCAGAGAATACGGCTGCGGCTGCGGCGTACGGGATGCTTGGGGTGCTGAATCGTACAGGTTAGCATGGTCATCAGAGGTGAATACAGACTCCCTCCCCATCTTCTTCGTGTATAGACCAGACCAGCGTGTTAGCCGCGAGAGTATGACCTCGATCGAGGCTTTGTTGCGATAGCACGCAAGGGATACAAGGCCCACGGAAAGAAATGAAGGGAAGGTATGACTGGTGTCTGAACGGGAGAGCAGCGAGTACAGTCATTCTTACCGTGTTGGCGAGGATCAACTGCGAGCCTACTGAAGTAGGTGGCTATAGGCTCCTGCTTCTTTACAAGCTTCGCCAGACGAGTCCGAACATGATCGATGTCGTCATCTTCCTTGTCGCTGCTCACGGTTAGGCATTGCCAATTCACAACCTCAATGGAAACCTACCCCCTTAAAGTATTTGACATGGACTGCAGATACGTCCGGTACATCCCAAGACGCGCGGGTAGGCTGATCCCTTGACTCCTCAGCTCATCACAGGTGTCCTCCCAAATCTGGGCATATGGCGGGGTACCAGGGAATGCCCCGGGATGCTGTCGCTGCTTCCTCTTGGACTTGCTGAACATGTCGGTCACATCTTCCAGCGTGAATCGCAGGCTGGGGAGGCACACGTCGAGATCCCTCCAGATCCGGCCCGAGTATCTGCCATAGCGATTGAGGTCCAGGTCATCGTGCAGCGTACGAAGAGCACTCGAGATGAAGAAAAGCTCGGCGATATCTGCAGTGATTTCCTTGGAATGCTGTGGGATCTCGCCGATGAAGACGGATAGACCAGACGCGGCATCCTCTGCGTCCTTGGCGTAGTCCAGGAGCCTCCAATCTGCCATGGTGGATCGCGTGATGGGAAACAATTCAACCGAGGAGAGCTACACCAAACGCATTTTCCAACGGCGAATACACGCCAGGGGAAGGGAGAGAGAAAAAAAGCTGATCGGGAACAAGGCTGAGGGGCGAGGGCCGTCTGGTGTTGGAAGCGGCGTGTGCGTCTGCAAAAGTGAGGGTTGCCCGCCGGCTTTGACGTGTTCAGCAGCAACAGCAGCAACAGGCAAACCGCCACAAACCAATCGATTATCCGACGAAAACCCTGTACATACGGTGCTGCACCTTATCTGCTGCCGTCGTCCCTTCTCTTCACGATCTCTCGCTCCGTGTGCGAGTGTGTTTTGGCCCCCAACGCTACCTCGAACACTTTTGCCGTCTCTCAACCAAGATTGATGCGCGTCGGATGCAGTTTGAGACGAGGCGAGTGGTGGGAGAGTGCTAGAGGCGGAACCAGCTTAGCACCGAGAGAACATCCGTGGGCGGCACAGTTGCGATGACCGCATTGCATCATGGGGTACTACTGTCCATGAAAAATATGGCAGGATGTCGGTTACTCTTGCGTTGCTCGGACCAGTGCATGCTGATCATCGAGAACGTTCGAGAGCTTCTGCCTGAACAAACGCAGTACGATCAATGAACCGAGAACAGCTCCTCATCAAGGGCTGCCTCTGTGACATCGACGAGCGCTCTCCTATCCGCATTCGGCATCGTGGTCGGGCGGAAGATGAGATGCATATGCACCCGCCAGGCAACCATCTGCAAGAGTCGGAAGATGCGCGGGCAAACTGAGGCATTGATAATCCATGGGAGAGGCGCCGGTTCACATCGAACAGATGGGGGATATTTCGTAACTTTGGGTTGACTGGCAGGATCGGTTTATATGGGAGGGAAGAGCGCGGCTGAGCCTCACTTTCTATGCGCCACCATCACCCCAGGTCGTCACAACCACCCTAACTAACACCCTATACAAGGCATCGAATCATGGCAGGGTCTGTAGAACTACCCAAAGGCTTGTGACAAGGCAAACATGCCCCATGGGATATCCGGCACGCCAGCCACGTCATTGGAGCTCCTCATCATCCAGCCGTCCAGCTGTGAGGCATCCGCATCATTTGCCCAGCGCCTTCAACTTCTCATCCACCAGCTTTGACACCATCTTCTCCAGTATAGCAAATTCTCCGTGCGTAGCCCCTTCAAAGTACCCTGCCACGCTCTTCTCCACATACTTCCCCACCTGGTCCACCTCCACATTCACATCTTCACCCGGCTTCTTCGCCGCCGTGACCACCTTCTCCTGCGTATACGCTATCAGCATCACCTCCCACCACCCCTGCAGTCCGTCTTCCACTTTTGTCACCGTCAAGCTCGCTCCGTCTATCGTCACGTACCCTTTTTCTACAATGTATCGGAGGACGGCGGGGTCTCGCGGCTTGAAGCGGAACGTGAGCGCGTTGCCGTCGGGAGTGACGGAGACGATGGAAGCGGTCGTGTCGACGTGTCCTTGGACAAAGTGCCCGCCCATTCGCGTTGAAGCGGAAACGGCGCGCTCGAGGTTGACATTGGAACCTTGCTTCAGAGAGCCCAGGTTGGTTCGGCGGAGGGTTTCGGGTGCGACGCCGACTTTGAAGGAAGATGCATCGAATGCAGTGACCGTGAGACATGTACCTGGCATACCATCAACATCAACACCGATACACTACTTGGCCATGGTAAATGTGTACCATTGACGCTTATACTGTCCCCCAAGTTCGCGTCTCCGAGAATGCCCCCCACATCCGAGACGGTCAAAGAGGTGCCGCCACCTCCGCTCGACGACTGGTCAAGTTCCTCGAGCGAGGACACAGCTGGCCCCTGTCAGCCAGACCTAGTGATAAACATTGAGGAAGAAAGCAGGCTTACTGCCTATTGTCTCAACGAGGCCGGTGAACATTATGATGCGATGGAATGAGGGATAGAGGGGTCATTGGCGGGGCACCACCTGCAACACCTCGGTCTACTACGCACGCTTGGGCCATCGATCGCGGGGAGACTGGTTGGAGACGCGAGTGCTTTGGCGTCATCTCCTACACCCGCATTCAATATGGCCAATCTTGTGTTGAGAGCTTCGAGATGCGTCGCGAGAACTTATCCACGACGTTGTGTGGCCAATTGGCACGTACACGGCTCGAGGAGACAGCTTGCGACCGCAGCAGCTACCGGAGACGCATCTTCTTTGCCATTGGCAGGCATCAAGGTGCTGGATATGACGAGAGTAATGGCTGGTGTACGTTGAGACGGGGACCGAGGGCATTGGCCACTTCCTGACGTATTTCTAGCCATACTGCACGCAAATACTGGGTGATCTTGGGTACGCGACGGAAGACCCTGTACAGACCAACATGTCGGGGTTCGCGTGATGGAGAGTAGACTGATTCGAGGACAGAGCAGATGTTATCAAGATCGAGCATCCAACAAGGGGAGGTACGGATGGTTCAATTGTTCCATGTCTGTGAAGTGAGCTGATTAGATGCGCAACAGATGACACGCGAGCTTGGGGACCGCCGTATGCCAAATACACTCAAGGAACACAACATGACGGACCGGGAGAAAGCGCATACTACCTCGGCGTATGCGCTCAAGCGATGCTTTCCGTGAGAACTGGACTGATGGTTGTTCAGGTCAACAGAAACAAACGATCCATCGGCCTATCCTTCGCTCATCCCGCCGGCGTGGACATTCTGCATAGGTTGGCCAAAGAATGCGATGTGCTCGTCGAGAACTATCTCCCAGGTTCGTTGGCAAAGTACAAGATGGACTACGCTACGCTATCGAATATCAACCCGGGTTTGATTTACGCAAGCATCACAGGATACGGGCAAACAGGGCCATATTCGAACCGCGCAGGATATGATGTGATGGTTGAAGCGTGCGTGGCTGGGAAGAGCAATGGGCAAGCTTCTTCTGACACTTCGACAGGGAATTTGGCTTAATGCACATCACCGGAGCACGGGATGGTCCTCCTGTCAAGGTCGGTGTCGCCGTGACCGATCTTACAGCCGGACTGTACACTTCAAACTCCATCATGGCAGCATTGCTCCGTCGCATAAAGTCTGGCAAGGGTCAGCACCTCGACGTCGCGCTCAGTGACTGCCAAATTGCTACACTCGCAAATATCGCCAGTTCGACGCTGATTAGCGGCCAGAAAGACTCGGGAAGATGGGGCACATCGCATCGTCAGTATGCTTGGTGTGGAGAAGAGCCGTTCGAACTAATATCAACCAGCGTCCATCGTGCCTTATAAGGCTTTCAAGACGTTGGACGGCGATATTCTTCTCGGAGGCGGCAACGATCGACTATATGGTGTTCTCTGTGCAAGAATCGGAAAGCCAGAGTGGGTGGCGGATGAGAGATTCAAGACGAATGCTCTGCGAGTCCAACACCGGGATACACTGGAAGAGCTCATTGAAAATGAGACACGAAAGAAGACCACGCAGGAGTGGCTCGGCATATTAGAGGGTTGCGGGATGCGTAAGGAATCGCTCCACCTATTAGTTCTGGATTCCACTAACATCGTTAGCTTACGCGGCCATCAATGATGTACAGTCGGCACTGAATCACGCACACGCCCAAGCTCGTGGAATGGTCCAAGAGATTGATCATCCCGCGTGTGGACCCATGAAGCTCGTCAATACTCCCGTCAAGTATTCAGAGTCGACGCCTGGCATTCGAACACCTCCACCTACTCTGGGTCAACATACAGACGATATTCTTCGAGACACATTGGGGATGAGTGAGAAGGACATAGAACAGCTGAGAGGGGACGGTGTCGTAGCGTAGATGAGGAAATTACGTAGAAGCTCCAAAATGCGTAACTGTGAGAGCTATACGAATTATGGTACACATCGTGAATACACCGTCCTATAATTGGCTACAGCGCACAGGCCAAGCTCCAGCATGCAGATCGGCAACACATCACGACGAACAGTTCCTCCACTCACTCCATCTCGCCAGGGCGCAAACGAGACAATCAGTACTAGCGATAGCCGTCGCGCCCACGCACTCTGCGCATCCCAATGGATTCCACAGGACCCCCACCAGGACCGCGACCAAGCACCAATGGCCCTCCGAATCCCGTGAGCGGTTCGCATCCCAATCCCACTGCTCTCTCCACATCAACTCCGCAACCGCACCTGCAACCCAAGACGCCCGCACCCGCACAAGCCGCACCATGGGCCGCGCAAACAACGTCTTTCCCCGTCACAAGCAGCGGCGCACCAAACTTCCCTCAGTTTTCCGCTTCTACGGCCGAGATTCTTAAGCGGTTGCAGGCCAGTAACAGCAATGCGACGGGGACGCCTGCCTTTGAAGCAAAGAGAGCAGAGATCATGCAGAGCTACATTACCAGCGACAAGCTGCCGACACCGCCGCCGGTCGCGAATGCCGGAAGGAGGGGCAGAGGGGGTAGGAATGCGACGGCGGGGAGAGAAGCTGGCGGAGGGTCTGCGGGTAGTACGCCGGCTTCCGGAAGGGGGTCGGGACGGGGACGAGGACGTGGGCGAGGTGGCGGAAGGGGTGGGAAGAGGAAGAGGGCCGAGAGCGTGGACAGTGATGTAAGTTGAGAGAGCCATAGCTTGACCTCTCTCTCTCTCTCTCTCACTCTTTGGCGCCACAGCTTTCTGACAAGCCGCAGGACGACTCGGATATTTCGTCTTCGTACACACCGCTGCCCACACGAACCAAGTCAGGTCGTAATGTCAACAAGCCAGTCGCTTTCGTACCGACACTGCCAGAACCGACGCAGGGTGTGAAGCGACGGAGGTCGACCAAGACGATCCTTGCGGCGCAATGCAAAGTCTGCCACCGTGGGACCGACCCGGTGAACAATCGCATTGTTTTTTGCGACATGTGTACCACTGCGTATCATCAGTACTGCCACGAACCACCCATCGATAACGAAGTGGTAAATGTGCTGGAGAAGGAGTGGTTGTGCGGACCTTGTGATAGGTCCAAGCAGAATGTCATTGAGGGAACAGACGGTCTAGTCGCAGCGCCTGAAGGCCTGTCAATAGACGACGTATGTCCGCATCTCTTACGTGTCAAGCAGCCAATCCTTACTAACATCATATGCGACAGAAACGTGCATATCTCTCCACCATCTCACAAACACGCCTGGTATCCCTCCTCCTGCACGCCACAATCCGACACCCCGAACTCCCCATCTTCCCTCCAAACATGCAGGACCTAATCCCCGACCAACCCTCCACATCAGCACCAACACCCGCGCAACAAGCTCCATCACTGAGCAAACCTACCCCTGTCTCCAAACTCATCCCACCCCCCTCAGGAATCCTCCCCCAATCACCCCAAAACGGCCACACAGGCTCAACGGGCAACACCCCGCACTCGACAACCCACTTCACAACCTCCAATTCCTCGGAAATGGATCCCGCAGAAGCACAACTGCTGGGCGAAACCAACCATTTGCCACACCACCATCCCCATGCCTTCAACAACCCCAGATCCCTCCCCCGGCCCACAACCCTCCAACCCTCGTCCACCAACGTCAACAGCACCAACACCATTCCCTCTGACCAACCGGACGAGTACGACGACGGCTACGACACGGACCCTCCCGCGCACTACCCCAAGCCCGGCAACGGACTCGCGAGAACGCTGAGGCCGGAGAGCGAGGATCTGCAGTGGCTAGTTGATGA
This sequence comes from Corynespora olivacea, assembly GCA_019202945.1. Taxonomy (NCBI): domain Eukaryota; kingdom Fungi; phylum Ascomycota; class Dothideomycetes; order Pleosporales; family Corynesporascaceae; genus Corynespora; species Corynespora olivacea. Next base: position 49,106 of record JAGQEM010000195.1, read on the forward strand.
CAATTTCGAGGTGTTCAGTCATGGGTGGAAGGGCGATGGCAGCGGGGTCGGTGCGGACGCGACGTTGGGTGGCGCCGTGGAAGGGGTGGAGAATGGGAAGATGTAGGAGCCGGACACGGAAAGTTGTGCAGGAAGCGAAAAGAGGGGGGGATGATGTAGAAAAGGGCATGGATGAGGCTGGAAGAGCTCAGAGTCGGAGCGAGTCGTCCGATTTGCCTGACCAGACGTTGAGTGAGCTGGCAGGGGGGATCTTGTAGGGAGAACCGGACGTGTGGTATATTGCCCCCCCTGTTCGAGATGAGGATCATGCGTGGCTCGACTATACGTGAGCTCGAATAGCTATCACATCATCCCGCACAAGCACGGCTGAGTAGGCTTTGTGCAGCGGTAGTAAAAATTCCATTTGCTATGTATTTCCATCATCCAGCTCATTGAGCAAGTGGATTGCCCAGGATCTAAGGGAGGGAGTGGGTGAAGCAAACAAAAACGCCATCTTGTATGCTGTGGGTATAATGATGCTATGAATATGCGATCCACGAACGCCAAGTGCAGCAGATGGCCAAAGGAGTTGACCAACTGCGAGATACGACGACGTATTCGATGTATCTAGGTAAGGGAAATCACCACCCGAAATCATTTGACGTACACGATCGATGGTCATGTCCAAGGCTTGCAATGGTGGTGGTCATGAAGAGGTCGGATACGCGTAGCAGACCGCCGCCGTCGTCAGTAGTCGTCATATGTCTCGTTACCAAACCCCTCATCCTCATCATAGTTGTGCTCGTTTTCGAGATCCTCTTCGTAGTCTTCCACCTCTTCCTCTTCCTCAAAGTCCTCCTCCTCGTCCTGCTCCGCGTCTACAGTCTCTGCCGCCTTGGCAGCCTGCTGCACCGTTTTTTGGGCCGGCGGGCTCGCTCCAGCTGTCGCACTGCCCTCAGGTGTGGCGACTTGCGTAGGCGGGCTCAGTCCTTCGCCAAATAGCCCCTTGATGACCTCGTAATTTAGATGAGAACTGAAAGCCTTCCCGCCGCGCTTGACAGCCATCTTGAAAGCCGAATCGGCTGGTGTAGCAGCAGCTTCGCCGCCGAGCACGCTGCCATCGCCCATCTGATTGCGTTGACGGCGTTGCTTGGGCTTTGCCGGTTTGCCTTGTGCTTCTTCGAGGGCTTTAGCGAGCATCTTCTCTTGCTGCGTACGGAGCCAATCTTCATTGGCCGCGATCCATACAAGCTCTTTATGACGACTTTCTTCTTCGCTCAGAAGAACATTTGCGACGTCGGGGTCGTCCTCGAATTCTTCGGCGCCAATTTCTTCCTCGTTGTTAATGCTGTTGTTTGGCTGGTACAGTTCTGCGAGTTCACGCGCCCGTTGGACCGACTGAAGGAGGATGGGATGTTTATCGTTCTTCTCGAACTCTTTGAATGTCAAATCCCAGTCTTCCAGCTCTTTCATTGTGTCCCCAATCTCCTGTTCGAGATCTTGTTCGAGTTCAAGATCTTCATCGGGAATGATCCTGAGTGGTGCCTTCTTCGGGGGACGGCGACGCGGCTTCTTGGTGGGAATGACGATGTCATCTTCTCCAACATTATCCGCATTCGAGCTTGCCAGAGCATCCAGATTTGTTTCGGCTTGGCCGTCTTCCAATGCGTCAACGTCGAGGACAGAGCGTTCGTGGTTATCGTGGGATGCTACTTTCGATTTTCCCGTGTCAAGTTTTCGCTTCTTCCTCGCTCGTGTTGCGGGTTCCTTTGCATTGCTCAGCTCAGCCTGCGGCGAGCCTCCTGCGTCTCCATCAAAATCAGAGCCGTCTCCATCCCTCGAGGCAGCAGAGCCAGCCTTCCGCTTCTCTGCACGCCTTTCCCTCTCTTCGCGCCTCCAAACAGCAGGGGGCTGGTCCATTGGCTTCATCTTGTCGTGATACTCCCGAAACTGGTCCACAGTCAAGGCAGAGCTCCTCGTTCGCTTGTATTCGTATAGACGCTGGTTGATGGTGGTGTCGGCCACCTTGACGACGTAGACGACTTCTCGAAGAGTGCGACGGAAGTTGTTCATCCGCGCTGCCATGATGATGCACGCTCCGCACAGCCCTGCCGGATTGCGTCCCTGGACCATCCAGTCCCTCTTCATACTGGTCAACAGACGGCACGCGTCGGAAGCCACTTGCTGGGAAAAGAGGCCAAACTCGAGCTTGCGGCAGAACTTGAGCATGAGAGGCTCGATCTCTTGGACAGACCTTGTTCCGGAGAGGCGTCCAGGGTCCGTCTCCATGATGGTCTTGCAGAACTGCTTGTATGTCTTGCCGAGCTCCCACACGTTGGCGTAGACCCTCTCGGAGAGGTCGATGAGCAGAAGGGTGTTCTCGGGCTGCTTCCGAGCCGTGAGATAGATGGCAACGGCGGCGACGTGGCTGATGCGGCGACCCTGCACGAAGTTGTGGTTGAGCGCGAGCTTGTACCACGTCTTCGCCTGCGTTTGGATTCTCTCGGGGAGATTCAATTCGGCAGCCAGCCTGGTGATCTCGTGGTCGCCGTTTCTGATGGTGTTTTGCCTGCTCTCCATGTTGCTGCCGAGACCCCTCATCGCCCCTCCCATGGTGTTGGCGTAGCGTTGGTCTTCGCCGATGAAGCCGCCGACGACGGTAGCGCCACCAGCAGCATTCTCTCCAAAGGTGAGTTCGGTGGAGTAGGAGGCGGTTTGGATGACGCTCGCGCAATTGGCGCAGACCAGTCGGCCGTCATCGTTGTCGACAGGCTCTGGCTCCGAGCAGCATTGCTTCTTTGCTGGTTTTGCGGGAGCGGCAGCAGAAGCGGGAGCAGCGGCCGGTAGGGACGGCTGCTTCACGCGCGAGGGATTGTTGATGGAGGAGAGGCGCTGCCGTGGCGGACGCGGCGGTGCGAGCATCGTGGATACAGTGCAGGAGACTCGGCAGCTCGGGGGCGAGTGAGGGACATGCACATGTACTATTCACCGATATCAGCGGCTACCCAGGCATCTACTATGTACACGGTAATTGCATGGTCAAGACATTCTGTGAGCTACGGGTTGCACGTGAGGGGCACGCCAAGAGCACGCGCTAGCCTCTTTCGGACCACACCGTCGTTGCCGTCGACTCGACGGGAGCAGATGAAACACAGCAAAGGCAGAAGAGACGCGTTTCGTGTATACATAGTAGATGACCGGCCTGCACGGCCTGCACGTCCGATGCGGGTGATGCGGGTGATGGCAGCAGGCCAAAGCCCTCTGTTTCATTGGCTGGATGATGCGCTCGTATTCACGGACGTCCCTTGCGCTCTCTGGCCGGTGGCTGGGACGGATCAGGAGCTCCAAGGTCGTTCGCCCAGTCCCCTCCCCGAGCTCACTTGCTCACCTGCCGTCACTCTTCATTTCCCTCACCTGCACAGTGCATCTTGCATCCATCAGCCATGTCGACGCGCAAGAGAAAGCAAGAAGCCGAGAAACCGGAAGAGCTTCAGGCTCTTCCATCCGATGAGAGCGACGGGCTGGATGACGAGGAGTAAGTGAAGCCCTCTTGACGTCATGCCATTGCACCCACTCGTCGCGAATGCGCCGAAACACCTCCATTGTGGTCGCGAACTACTGTATTGCGGAATTGATGCTCTTGAATCCGTCTATTCAGCCTGGTCGTCCCAGCGCAGCCGTTGAGTGCTTGTCAACCTGGTCCAGTAGCGTCTATCACGTTCGAGCCATTGTATCCTGTGCGCTCTCTGTGTCGATTGTGCTTTTGCGATTGTGCTTTGTTTGTTTGGTCCGCTTTGATGGCTCGATCGCTTCTTCGTGTGTGGGGCGGATCCAGGCGCAACTGACGCTTCAACTCGTAGGTATGATGAATCCGATGGCTCCAACTTTGACGATGAAGAGGATTCCGACGAGGAGGCTCCTCGTAAGTATCGCGTGGGCTACCAGGCTTCTCGGCTGATCAAGATGAACAGCGCCGAAGAAGAAGACCCGCGTCTCCAAGAAGGACGATGACGAGGAGGACGAAGAGGAAGAAGAGCCCGAAGTGGACGAGGATGAACCAGAGGCCGAATCCGAGCCCGAAGACGACGAGGAAGACGCGAACGGCTCCACGAAGAAAGCTCCTGGTGCTGAAAAGGGCCGCAAGGTCAAGGCCACAAAAGCAGACGAGCCGGTTCCTGTCGTCGCTGACGAGGACGATGAGGACGAGGATGAGGAGTAATGCTAATCTGGTTGACCGAACGATTCGATTTGGGCATGCTTCGCTGGGTCTGGGAGGTTGATAGCAGCAACATGTTGTAGAATAGCGAAATACACCGTCGTGTCCGCCAAGACAGTTTCGTTCAACTCATGGCCATGGTATCGTGACAAGACGTGTGGCCAACTGGTGCTACTGCCCGTCAACCTGGCGCGAGGTAGACCAGGGCCAACATGAAGGCGTTCCCCATCCCTGTATCCACCCATGTTGCCCTCTTCTGTCCGTTTTAGAAACCTGTACACGCGTCTGGTCTGCAGGTGCCTTGCGTCCTCGTATACATGCAATGCGGTTGCTGGTCCAAAGCTAGCCTACTGTCAAAGAAAGATAGCCACCAAACCGGTTTAGCCGCCGCGCACGGGCGGTATGCATCTCTCATTAGTCAAAGGCCATCCCCGAGTCGTGACCTCCAACTATGGGCTTCCCGTTTGGACTTCTCTATACCGCACCGCGTGAATACACGCCGCCGACGTCCGCGTTTTTCTCGTTTACACTTTCGCCGAGAGCCATCACGAGCGCCAAGCGACACCAGCGTGCGTTCCGACGGGACGACATGCGCCCACACGATGGACTCGAACGGCAGCCAAGATAGCGGTCGTGGAAGAGGTCGCAGATCGGGGACGAAGCCAATGCAGTTCATGTTCATCGATTCCACCAGCCATGGAACGAATGCCAAACCCGATAAGGCTGTTCGCAGCTTTGTGATGAAATCCGCACGAAGCAAAAAGCCTTGGAGTACACGACAGAAAAGCCCCAAACCAGAAACCGATCAGGACGCTGACTCGTCACCCGATCAAAAGCGATCTCCATCACTCACCACCCACAATGGCGCTAGCCATGCTTCCCCTACCGGCTTTGCACCCTGGTCCGACATGTCGTCGAGCCCCACGAGCTTGTCTCCTGCTAACGGGAGGAGCCCCAGCTTACTTACCGATCGCAGGCACAGTCGGCCATACATATCCACCCACGGCATCGTGTGCACCGCCTCTCAGTGTACTGGTCAGTTTTGTGGTCTGCCACACGATACGCACTCGGCGCTAGCAACCCAGAACGGTTTCTCTATCAAGTTTGCCGACTCGTTCGACTGTTTGCCCATTCGAACAGATGAAAAAGTCAGGGGTCTGATTGACAACTGTAGGTTGGCTGCTCCCGATTCGCGAATGCTGTGTTGACCTTCATCCGTCAGTCGTAAACGTTTTTTCCGGTGCCCTGGTACCTATAGATCATCGCCAATTTTCCAAGCCTTATACCATGAAATGGGTCGCCAATGCAATCCAGAGCCCAACTGGAGCTCCGTTCGTATACGCAATGCTCACATCTATCGCTCTCACCTCACAGACTCCAGCACGAGATATATTCGAATACAAGACAAATGCCATTTCATCCGTCAATGCACAGCTCCAAGACCCAGTGTCACGCGTTGACGACAACAATATTGCCGCCGTGCTTATGCTTCTTTCACTGGAAGAGATGAAAACAGCGGGACCCCAGACCCAGCCTGAATCCGACTGGAGCAAACAGCAGCTGATGATGCATCTGATTGGCCTCAAGACGATGATTGGTCAAAGAGGTGGACTGACAGCGTTGAGTTCGAACCAATGTCTTCAGACATTCCTACTCATGCAAGTATTCTCACATCTCACTTTCTAGGATTCGCTACGTTCTTCCTACCTGACAACATTCAAGTGCGTCACAGCCTCCACGTGACTCATCAACTTGTTGCCAGTTGAGAAACTAACGATCGCTTTGCATACTCAAATTTGAATGAGGAAACCGTACTAATGTCACAACAGGCACAGCGTCGCTCACGCGGTCACTACTTTCCAAAGACCGTACGCTGCACTCCTGGACAGCAACGGGCAACCTCCACCATACGACTTGCCATCGTTTCGTAGTCGGCCGTCATCAACGCGCACAGTCAAGCTTTTTCAATCCCTGAGGCCCGATCCCGATCTTTTAGACATAATCAGTGACACCATCGTCTTCACTGGCGACCTGAACGAATGGCTCGACAGCCCATTGGAAACACTAAATCCGTTCCAGTTCCAAAAAAACTTGTCACTGCTCATCTATCGGTTCTTCGATTGGTATAAGCTTGGCGAGGACAACCCTGACCTTGACCGCAATCCAGTGGATCAAAGTATCTGTCTCGCCCTCATTATCTTCCTCATCGCATCGCAGGAACCACGCAACTACCCCCTCATGGTACAAGTAGCGGCGCAAAAGCTCAAAACAGCGCTAGCGAAGTGTCTTTTCAGCTGGGGCAGAGCAACAGACCTCCTTGTCTGGACCCTCACAATCGGTGCCTTGGCGACCCAAGGGACCGAACATTTCGCCTTCTTCAAAGAGAATTGCGGATACGCGTACGCAAACCAAGGTTTCAGTAAAACGACGACTTCGCACGAAATGTTGGATCGGATGAGGAACTGTCTGTGGATAGGAAGCAGATCATCATCATCAAGTACGGAAAATCTGCAGAATTTGGATGAAGAGGCCAGGAAACTCTGGGCGCTAATGGGATATACGCAGGAAGAGATCTTGGACTCGATTGAAGAGGGGTTAATGAGTCCGGACCGAATCAAGACGGAGGATGTTGTTGGCGGTTTAACAGGGGATCGATTTTACAATCCTTACCGGAAGCAAAGTGAAAGTCGGTAAAAGAGGGTTAGATCAGAGCATGGTACATGATGGGAGGGAAACGCGATGTTACGACACTACGATCGTTTCACATTCGGTGTGTTCGGAGTATATCCTGCGTAGCATCTTTCCTGAACGGGCCTGCACTCATTTTGTTGTACACTTAGGCAAACTGTGACACCATCTCCATTTCCGTATGTTGACATCTTTATCGAGCATTGGGTACACGGAACCTTCTTGGGTATCTTCCTCGATCTTGGCCTTGTTGGGAAGAATAGGTTATCAGTATGAGATATATATAAAAAAGACATTCACACCAATTTCAAGACACCACTTTCAAGCTTTGGATTCGATTTCTATTTGTAGATTCCCTCGTTCACCATCATCCATCTCACGCCAGCGTTTGACCACGACTGCTTTCCTCCACTCGAATACGTCCCAGCTTCACATCTGCCCATCTATCCCTGGGCAATCATCTCAGCCACCTCCTTCATGCTCTCCGGATTCGGGTCCTCGACCCTCTTCACCTCCTTGCCACCCTTGTACACGATCACGGTGGGCGTCTTTTCGATCTTGAGGTGCTCGCGCGCCTGCTGTGCTTGCGTGATGTCGAAGGCGTAGGGTGGGGCGACATTGTCGTGTTTGTTAACGTTGGATGCTACGCGTCTACGGGTATTACAATCAGCATGATGGACGAGGGGACAAGGACAATAGAAAAGGAGAGGGGAGCAATGGGGCAAAGAAGCCATACTCTTTCGCAGAATCCGAAATCTCGCCCTCGTAGATGTATACAAAGACGTATTTGTCAGGCGTGGCGATCGCGGTCTCGAATTCTTCCTTTGAGGAGATGTTCTGGAAAGACATTTTGGTTGTGAAGAGTGGCGGTGGCGGTGGTGGTAGTAGTAGTAGTAGTAGTAGTAGTAGTAGTAGTAGTAGTAGTAGTAGTAGTGGTAGTAGGTAGTGGTTGAACTTGGAAGTTGTGCAAAGTGTGTATTGATGTTGAAGTTGGTGAAGTGCTCTGTGGTCGATGGATATGAATTCGTGATGGCTTTTCAGGTTTATATACGCTGCTGAGAAGCTAACTGCTGCGGCATCATTGGCTGGTCTCGAGCATATCGGCTCCCCCCACGGAGCTTTGTTGGGCGTCTTTTGGCCAGTACTTTGCTGCTCGCTGAGCGTTTTGGATTTATGTGATGTGGATGAGTATCCTTGGAATTAGGCCTCTCTCCTTCCTCGTTTATTGCTTTTTTTAGAAGGTTCCTACGTACTCAGAAACTACAGTGTATATTGAATTGGGACTGTACTATATATGTAGTGTGTAAACTTCCCAAGTCCAGCTGCTGGAAGACGGTGTGGATAGCTGTGACGTATGGGATATAGCCAAGCAAAAAGAACTACCCCGAAAACGAGACCCTGGACCCTTCGGCCCGTCAAAAGGTTGTTTGTCGAAACTGACGTTTACCCTGTGGCGTATTCGTCCGAGCGGGTCTCCAGGCGGAGTGTGGCGGCGGAGCGGAACTATGCATTCCCGAGACACGGCTTGCGGGGCTCCTAGGGCAGGTAGGTGTCCGGCGATGCCGGCGTATCTACATGGCAAGAACAGGATTTCGAGACCAAAACGTGAAGCATGAGGCTTGGCCTTGAAACTTGGGCGTGCTCGAAGGATGAGGCAACCTTTGATTAGCTGATACTTGCCCAGAGAAAGATCCATGTAGGCCCCAGTTCCATGACAACAACTTCACCAACTCTGCAATGCCTTCACCGCCAAATCATACTGGGCCACGAGCGCCTGCGATGTGAGGTACGATTGCTAGCGACATGTCTACCCCGATGGTATACTATGGTACAAGGCATAAGTATCAGGCGTCGTCAAGGTCCCCGAGGGGCACTTTGTTGAGGGCTTAGTAATTTATCGGAGTGTCGGAGCTTTGTCGAGGGGGCCTAGTGATTTATCAGAGTGTCGGGGCTTAGTAATTTGTCGGGCACTGGAGATAGTATTGATCACGTGAAAGACATGCTCCCTACCTGCCCAATACTTACACCCCGTATCACAGCAGGATGGTGCTGAAAAAACTACCGCCCGACGGGTTCGTGAATCAACATCAAGGAAAGGGCATCAATCACCATCACCATCTCAAAATGCTTCCTCTTCCATTGGTTTTAGGTGATAGGGTCTGATCAACATGAAAACTTGTCACGGCCCAGGGCCTCTTTGATTGGTTCGGTTCGGTGTTCGGGCCCGGAGGAACTAGCCTCCGGGCCGCACCCACAGATAGTTCGGCTACACTGTAGATAGCCTCCTAATATAATACACGATTTTCTCTGTTCACCACATAGGCCTACTTTATAGCCCGCAATAGTTATGAGCCTGGTATATGCTCAGTACTACTATTAACTCATAATAACCTCTCTTTTCATAATCGTCGCGCTGTCGCGCGATCGTCGGGTGAGCCCTCGCGCTGAGGCGGCTATATTACCTATTTGACAGAGCCTAACTTGACTAATTAAGAAGCTCAGTAGCTATGATAGCTCCCCCTACTTCTAAGGTTACTAGTAAGGTAACCGTTATCCTATTAAAGCTAACTAATTAGCAAGGCTAGATATTTATATAAAA
>JAGQEM010000196.1:0-58422 GCA_019202945.1 Corynespora olivacea
ACTTTATACCTACTATAGCTGCTAGATGTAGGCTGCTTCTCGCCTCTGAAGCGCGTGTATAGTTAAGAGGTCTAGCAGCTCGCGTGCTAAAGAGTCTTCTATATAGACAAGGTAGATTTTCTATCTATCTATAAATTAGTTAGGCCACAAGCTCTAAAGCTAGAGAATATCTAGGCTAGCTTTCAGGTAACAGGGCTTATCCTATTTAACCTAGAATAAGTACTCTCGGCGCTGACTATTGTCCGTACGCTATCACTACCACTACTAACAACTAGCGTAGAAGGACAGTAGATAGCTAAAACACTATATACAATAGACTAGCTTTAGTAGTAGGCTTAATATATCTAGGACCTACTTTATTATTAGTCTTAGAGCCCTACTACTCTAGCTATTAGCTAGCTTGTTAAAGGTTATTAACTTACTATGTACTCAGCTACTATCCTTACAGAGGAGAATACAAAGCTTTAAGTAGCCTGTCAATACTAATAACATAAGTAGACACTGCGGCGATAGTACATTGCCTATAGAGGCGCTCTACAGGCTTAGGAAGGTCAGAGGCTAGCTGTAGAGGCTAATAGGGTAGTCAAGGAGGGTAATTAGATTGATCAAACACCTAGGCGTCAGGCACCACCAATATACAGCAAGTATCATATACAGGGACATAAAAGGACTCAGTATACTACTAGATAATACGAATCTATCTAATTTATCTATATCGCAATATATTGTTGTGGTGTTGAGCAATCGTTCAGTGATGGTGGATTTTCATAGTGGGGTGATCCACTTACTGTCCTGATCCACTTACTGATCAAACACGTTAACTAGAGCGCATTGTGGTATTTGCGGGGAAAGGGGTACCGACGATTGAGCACAGCCCAGGACGAATCCCTGTCGAAGCCAGGCTACCCCGCATCTACATGCCCAATTGTGCTAAATGCCTACTTATATCCATCCATTGCCGTAACAGCCCCAACATTCGTGCTTGGACTCCGGACGTACAAAGTACAAGCCGGTGCTGTAAGGTGGACCGCACGTATAATCTCAATAACCGCAAGGAGTTTCCATTATTTGCAGTCTCTCAATTCTCAGCAGTTTATCAAATCCTACAATTCCCAGAAGAACACGAAAGATATCTCGCAGCGGCGGTCCAACATCGACGGCTACACTATGAATTCCATCTCGGCGGCGTTCAAGCCGGACGCCTCTGGTGCTGCTCCGAAGCAGTCGGAGTACATACCCTTTTTGAAATTGAACGATGGAAATGAGATCCCAATAGTAAGTAAGCTTCTCGTGGCGTGACAGTCATCATTTCTGCAGCTGACTTAGAAGAAAGATAGCATATGGTCTCGGCACCGCAAACTACAAAAAGAAAGGAGTGACTGATTATGATGAGAAAGTGGTCAGCTACACGGTTTCAGCCATAAAATCTGGCTTCTACCATCTTGACGGCGCCGAAGGTTTGTTTTGTCAATTCTTTGAAATTTGTAGCTCTGCTTACAAGTGTTTAGTATACGGTAACGAGGAGGAGCTTGGCGCAGCCATCAAGAAAGCCGGCGTGCCGCGGGAGAAGCTCTATATTGTTACTAAACTCGCCGGCACCAAGAAGCAGGACACAGAGACCGCTTTTGAAACCTCGCTGAAGAAACTTGAGCTGGATTATGTAGACCTCTACCTCATCCACGCACCTTTCTATGCCGAGACGCCTGAGGACCTGCAGAAAACCTGGGCATCCTTGGAAACAATTAAAAAATCCGGCAAGGCCAAATCCATCGGCGTGTCCAATTTCCTCCAGGAGCACGTAGAGACTATCCTCGAGACGGCCAAGATCCCGCCAGCCATCAATCAGATTGAGTATCACCCCTATCTGCAGCACGGCTCTTTGCTCGACTTCCTGCGCAAAAATAATATTGCCGTTGCTGCGTATGCGCCATTGACAGCTATTGTACGCGCAAGACCAGGGCCGGTAGATGGGCTGTCCGCGGAGCTGGCGAAGAAATACGGTGTCACTGAAGGAGATATCGCATTGCGTTGGTGCATAGATCAAGGTATCGTGACAATCACGACGAGTTCGAGCGAGCAGAGGTTGCAGAGCTACCTGGCTAAGCTGCCAAGTTTCAGGCTGACCCCGAAAGAAATCGAATCTATTGCAGAACTTGGCCAGCAAAAACATTTTAGAGGGTTCTGGAACCAATGGATTGCTGCGAATGACCGACGATAGAGAGACAATTGATGTGATGGTTTAAAACGCGACAAGAATATGATAGCCGTGTGCCCACCTGCCTTTCTGCGTATTCGCACGTACTCAATTAGTTTCGATTTTATTTTATATTGCCCATAGTTTGTGTTCGTGAACATCTATGATTCCATTGCGTAAAGTTGTATTAGCAAGGGGTGGTACACTAGTGTCCCCCTCTTTTCTCTAACCCACCCGAGTAATATATGTACTCGCCATTTGAGCCGGCTATTCGTTTGATTTCACTTCTTGGTTCACCTTTCCATAAAGATTATTGTATCGTTGACCGGCTTTACACGAATCAATGTCTTCATGAATAAGTCGGCTGTGTGGCATTCACGGCCGGGTCAATAACAGAATTACATATCGTTCTGATATAAGACTCAAACCTGACCAAGCACTTCAATTGGTCGATCAAAGCGCCTGCTACTACAATTCCAATGGCTTGAAAACGCATGATGAATGGTTGAGACGGTGCGAACTCGTGTCCTAAATGACATGTCCAGTCACCGGCAACAGTCTTGATGAATGCTTGTGCCATGTGCTCCTTCATTCATTCTTGCATGTGCATTCCACGTTTTCCTGATGCGTTACAAATCGAATTCGCCCTGGAAAAAGCACTGAAATTGGCGTACCCCTTCAGTGGGCTGAATTTGTCGGTTGCTCTGAGATCGCTGAATAATGAATGGGCGATTGAGCAAATGCAAGCTCGTGCCTCACTTACTACTACACGTCCCTCCACGTGCGTCGATGTGTACACATCCACTCTTCTGGCACAACGTGCTATCCAGCTCGTCGAAGGCTGCCACCTGCTTAAGGGTCTCGACCGCCCCCTTAGATAACGAATAGTGGTGGTCGCGATGATAGATGGCTATGACTATATTGGCCTTTGATTGTTTTGCGCGCTCTCTCACCCTTCAACACATCAGACCCACAAAGCGTAATGCCACCCCTTCCCCATATCCACTCCCGTGATCTACCTGGTCCACTCTGTTTCTTGTTCTTCTTCATCTGTCAAGCAACTTGCATTCCACAATTCGCTAACATAGTTGTTGTAGTCTCCTACTGTCTCCGACCGCCGTCCCCCGTCACTGATCCTATCACGGATCACCAAATTCGTTCCGAACAGTCAAGCTAATCCGCACCTGGTTTTTCCGCACGTCTATAGAATTTCGCTACCGTCTCGCTGTTCACCGCTCGCGTTGTGCAGCTCCACCACAAGTATTTTCGCACATGTGTGTCCTCTCTCCACACTAAATCTTGATGGAAAGAACATGGCACCTATAGAACGCGCACGGCTTGCTCTCTCCATCCACCTTGGTATCCCCATCATCACGTATATATGCTGACGCAATCGCAGTGCCCCACAAATGCCACCATTGCGGCCTCCACCATAATGCAGATGACTGTCTGCAAAAGGATTCCGACCTTTTGGTCGGACTGTTTGCCTTGGGTGCAAAGCTCGTAAGTGATCATGATCATATGAACCGAAGATTGTCTCAACTTTTACTTCTCGCATCACCATGACAACTAGATGCAGAGTATGCATAATCCGTTGAATTTGTGGTTAACATCCCAAGCAGAAAGCCAACCAGCGCCGCTGAGACGGTAAGAATCCCGCCCAGCCTTCCAAACACAGTTCGATGCACTCTCATCTCCTTGCCGTCTATCACGCACTCTGCTTCCACCAATAGTTTTGCACATCCAGCCGGCACGTAATACATCAGGGGTCTTGCTAACTTGGAGCAGGCAAGAAGAAGGAGCAAAAGGATAAGAATGAGAAGGAGGAGAAGAAGAAGTAGGGTGCGGGGGGTAATGGCCCACACCCTGTCGCTCTTCAACTTTTGTAGCATAGATTAGACAATGCGTCTCCTTCAACGTCGACTTTTCTATCAAAGTAGTCGTCCCTTTCCGTACTTGGCCTGATAAGTACGTGCTTCTAGGACAACGTGCTTTACTGACTATTCCAGATTGTACCTGCCTAGATCATCTGCACAGCCTCCTCATCGATAGCCTTTTGAGAAGTCGCGATGACTATTTATGATAATTGTATCAGTACTTGATGTTTTAGTCCTATATCTCGGTACTTCTCGACACATCAGCACCTCTCCCTCTCTCTTCTCAACACATCAACGCCATCACCTTCTCTTGATTCTCAACCAACAAGCACGACAAAAGCGTAATGCTACTCTTTTTCGAACCCACTGACCGTTTCCCCGACTCCCGCAATCACACATTCTTCAGTATATGTCAGGCGGTTGTAATACACTTCGCTAACATAGTTTTGTAGAACACTCCGTTCCGCGACCCTATTTTCCGTCCCCAATAGTATCGCACTCTCCGCACGTGTTTTCAGAATATCTTTCGCTGTTTGCGTCTTGCGCAAACTCAACAGCATGTGTACGCCTGTGCCTGATTCCCTCTCAGCACATCACAAACTGTTGGAATAACACAGGTTTTGAGGGGAAGGTGTAGTAGAGTACTAAGAGGAGCCTGTTCAGAAAGCGTAAGAGCACTCTATGGATTCTGTTTGACTTGATCATGCCTTAGCAGATTACTGATTCCCAGCTTCACTATCACAATACTTGGAACTGTGCCCAATGTTCTACACCACCCAAGAACTCACCCCCAGTAACTGCGTCCATCATAACATCATCGTTCCAAGACTCAGATACCTCCTCAATGCTCTCTCTTTACCGGTCACTTCTCGTGCCATCAGCATCATGTCATTTGTGCTTCTCACCGCGTGGTACCTCTAATCACCTCTGTGTTGCCTCTCCAATCATCACGATCCAAACCGAGCGAGCTTTAATCCACGTAGTAAAAATGATGGAAGTAAGATTACATTAGAGAAACAATGGCCGCGAATGGCTTGCGGGGCTTGACAATTGTATCGTAAATGACTTAGATCTTGACATTGATGAAGCCATGGTCAGCAACGTGAACAGCAGCGCTGGATTAGACAAGAGAATCCTGCACCTACCAGTCTTGTGGAAAAAGTATCATGGCTAGTTGATCAGCGGATACTTTGGATTCGGAGGGTCAGCACCACACACGCCTATTCCCCTTTCCACTTTACCCTAGACTAGTAGCCCAACTAACTCGAGGAAGAAGTTTTTAATCTTTTCCTTCTTTACCATGAACCATGGCGCAAGTCGGCTAAACCAATTACATGCCCAAATCCTACATTTGGGCTCAGAGATCTAACAATCTTGTCCTTCGTAAAGCTATGCTCTTTCTGCTCTAGACAAAAAGCGCTTACAAACGGATTGAGTGAGCTAGGAAAGCCTTGATTAGGAATGGTTTTCCACCAACACTCTTAGTGATGTCGACACCGATGTTTGACGCGACAATGAAGTTCATTGCGTCAACTCGATGGCTGTTTTTCTACTACCGGAAACCGCGTTGCTAGTGACACAAGTTTTGTCGACGCCATCGCCTTTGAAGCGAACGCAAGTGTCTCGTGCAAGAATATGATTTTTACTTTTGCGGAAGCAACTCTATGCTAATAATCCGCGGACGGGTCGCGTTGATGAAAACATGAGGCATTTCCGAGGATACGTTAAGCTATGACGGATGCTCCTGATGCTCTTCTCATGCCATACTACCAATCCAGGCCATAGATATGATGACGCACTTCAAAGATGGGGTAGTTGTATAAGGTGGTGGAGGTAGAGGGTGGATGGAAAACTGCAACAGGAGACGGGACGCCGCTTCCCAAATGTGGCGCTAAACCCTACTCGTACTTATACTAAGCCCATCTCTTCTGTCTAACGGACCTCAACTTATTAGTCTTCTTCATCCCGTAAGTTGGCTGTCCCCCATCGTGAATATTTATTGTGGTAGTCATGCTTTCATGTTGATCTTCTAGACGCATCCCTGATATGGAATCTGTGACGGCTCTCGATGCTTGCAGCGGTATTCTGCAAATCTACTTCATCTGGCAAAAGGACTCAGGTCCCTGATGAGCTTTGAATATATCTTGTGCATCAGTTTGAACCCAACTATAAAAAAAATGTTGAGAAAACGTTGGCCACTGGAAGAAGTTAGCATTGGTCAACACACCTCCTATCCTGGGCTGAAATTCTCGCTCATGCACTCCAGCATAGAATGCTACTTTCCCAAGTCTCAGTCCTCAAAGAGGTCTAATGACGTATACTTTACGTAAGTTCGATCAAAGAGCACCGTATAGTCAGAAGAGGCTAGTTTTGTATTTTTTATTGTTAAGAAGAACTTCCCATATTGAATGCGTTTGAACGGGTCAGAGAATATTTATGGATCATACAACGTACTCTTGAAGTAGAGCGAAGAACTAACCGAGCTCTTCCGCAATCACATTGTTTGGGGAAATGTTATTTATTATGCTGCAGGCGGTCATCGTTTCGGAGATGCAATACTCATCGAATACTAAAAATCGCCAAATCACCAATCCACGCGCAATTCTAACTATGCACTGGAAGGTTTCAAAGAGCCGATTATTTGTGTTGCGATTATGGTCATCCCTCTTAACTATGGAACAAATCCTAATGCCGGCGTTGTGGACTTGGAAAGAAGTGATGTCGATGACACAAATGTCTGTCGTTTTACTTTTAAAAGATATCTTAACTCCAGTGACAAGTCTTACACAAAGGAAGGAATAGCTTTACTTATACATCAAGATTATTGCCCTTGAGGGGACCACAGAGTGGTATCGTCACGCCTCTGGAGAGACACTTGGGCCATCTTTTGGGATGCAAACTACGCACACCAGGTTTCGGTCGTGCGAAAATGTTATGTCCGCCCCCGCAATCACAATCACATCACTCACCGCCATAGCCAGCTAATAGTACGTCATATATAGCTATTTTAGGCCTAGTATCCGAGGGTTCGCATCCAGGGTCATAGTCTTTCTTGTCACAACCGGTCTACTAAATACTGTACCCACATCACTTATGCTGTACTAAGTCATGTACACTTCCTTACCTTAGCCGTCGCCGTAACTATCGCCACATCCAACTTCGCGAATGACTCGACTTTTTTTCTTCACCGCAAAATGCCCCGGCTGAAAATCGAGCATATACACAATATCCAGACTGGGTATTATGTGTTCAGATTTTGCTCGGTCTGGACCCTCATACGAACACATCAAGCATCGCCGTCACTACTCTCACTTTTACCCCAAACGCGTTCATACCCCTGTGCAAACACTCTGCCGAATGGCAACGCAACCCACTATACAACGAGCCGGAGTAATGCATCAGATCAAGGGACGCAGATCTGCTCATCGCGCCACTTACCATTGAAACTGCAAATTGGGCAAAGTGTATCCATGACTCAGGGTAGTTGCTCGATTAACAGTGCTGGTACTAGTGAACCGCAGCGAACACCATCTGCCCGCCCACCAGATAAACATTGGCTTTTCTAACCGAGACAGAGGGCCTTTTATGGCTAACACGTTCTCGATTTAGGGTTCTCGCAACTCCCTGCAACTACGTCCACCCCTGTCATTCTATGCGCGCCACTTCACCGCCACAGCCAGCTCGGTTGTGTCTACCTACCCACTTCCCTCTCAGTGTCACCACCAACAATCGACACAAACACCTCAAGTCTATGTCTCGATTTACCAAACTCAAAGGAATTGTCCCGACTTCCACCCAGTTGAGCGACTTCGAGGACGTCAGCGCAAAATCTAGCACCATGGGCGGACTCTTGACGACGTTGAGCCTCGGCCAACGCCACCCGAAGACTTCCTATGCAGGACGGATTTGACTATTGAAAAAAAAACGAAAAAGCTACCCGAGGAACAACTTAACGAGATCGCCAAACAGCTAGGTATCATATCATATCCTGGGACCCGGTTACAATGCAATGCAAGCATACAGCACGCCAGGTGATGTCTACGCGCACATGCCGAAGGATATTGTGGCAGCACCGCCACCCGACGACGTTGAGGAAGAAAAGAAAAGAGAAGAGATCAACCGACCAAGGATACAGACGATAAGGCACAAAATCCCCCAAAAAGATTATGGGTGGGTAGTTGGAGATACATGTGAAAGGGAAAGCTAATGTGCGGTTACGTGGCGGGGTCTGAAACTGGCGGAGATCGCCGTGTTGGATGTGAAGACCAATTCTACCTATGGAAACGTGATGAAACGTAGCCACGGAAGCAAAGATCAACAAGCAAGCTGCATCCATGTGGAACTGCTTGCCTTGTTTTGAGTGAGGTCTGAATAATCGCGTTACCGTGGTTCTTCGGTTGCGATATGATAATTTTGCGTATCCGCTGGTTGCCTAGATGCACGCTCTTATAGCCTCTTGTGCACGCTGATTGTGCGATCCGAGAAGGAGTCTGGCACTCGTTGGTAAGTTCAGCCTAGCTAAGATGCGGCTGTATCTAGTGGAGTTGATCTGGACCCTTGAAGTTCAATTCCTATGCATCTGTATCGAGTTAGCGTCGTCGTAAGCAGGCTAGCGGTTCAGACCTGGGGATAAACCACCACATCCCATCTCCATTCTCAAAGACAACGACAAACATCTCACCTGTGATCAACATGTCGACAAACACACGGCCGCGAGGGTTGTGGTTCAATTGCTTGTGGTCACTGGGAAACGGAAATAGGAGACATGTTGAGAACAGATGCATCGAGCGGCGCGCGGGGTTGACCGCTTTCCGGAGCGGCGCCACACTCTTGGGGTTCACGCCGCCTTCACTGTAGCGCTTGTGGTACCCTCGCCATGCACAATCGGATCTTCAACAACGGCATGTCTGTCTGTTGCCCCTCCGATGATCATGCATGCACAGCGGCCTATTCACAAGCGCCCTCCCCATGCCCCACGGAGAATTCCTGGACAGCTCACCGAACATGGACGTCGAGGACGTCGTCCACCCAAAGTCGAGGGTGAAGGTCTGAATCGTAATCCTCAGTCTTGGAGTGTGGTTAGGTCTAACAGGCCCTGATCTTGACATGTCACGACACATCGGTCGGTTGTTTGAGGTTGAGTTGAGGAGAGCCGGCCCGAGCGACTAAGAACGGCGCCGGTTCGCCGGCCTGAGCTGCAGCACGGTCTGATTGGTCGGGAGCTTTTATCAAATACGTGCGCATCCGAGCACGCATAGTCTTCGCTCGATATGTGCATGCTAATCGTGGGGGTTGGGTTAGTGTGAGGATTTTCGCTAGTGGTTGTGGTTGAGGGGGCTGGGACGCTGCATGTATGCATATCATCAGCTTGGAACATTGTTGTCCTATTTCTGGGCGACGTGTATTGGAGCATGGTATGGGCCTAGTACACGGCTTTCCCCGCTTCGTTGAAGATAAGTTTCCCTTGTGCCGGGCCTCTGGGCTTGGAGCTTAGATGTCAAGTTTGTGTCGAAAGCCGCGCTTCCAAATATCACCGTCTGGTCGCCTCGCTTTTCGTTCCGCCTTTTTCTGACCGACAAGAGTCAGGAGATCGCAATCCAAAACACCTTGACACATGTCCCAATAGCAAGAGGAGGAGACGAGCAAGAGCCGTCTTAATCTACTTGACATCTTTACTTTTCAGGACGCGTGGATCAAGATCGACCGGGAAAAACCGACCAACCGACGCACAGCAGAGCGGGTGCGCGCATCGGGTTCGCATGTCTATTTAATGCAAGGACGGTAACACGACACTTCAGCTCTGAGACGCATCGGCAACTGTGACAGCTTTGCTCGAGCTATGGGCCCGGACACCACGCCGTTAAGAATGGGTTCCCACCCAGATTCCCGTACGTTGGGTCATTTCCAAATTCCCCTTGGTTTATATAATCTGCCCCTGTCATCTCTCACCTACCTTGTTGGTATAGCTTCGAGTGAAGTGTTTACGGAGTCCCGTACCTGGTTACCCTTAGCGCATCACAATTCCCTTTGACAGCTCTTCTTTGCGCGTACGATCGCAGCCAACGTTAGAGAGTGGAATAGTCTGTATTGATATCACTACAACCTCTCTGTTGGATAATGCGTCTACAAAAACGACCACCGACGAGAATACAACAGCAACACAAAACTAACGAATCCACCCCAGCAGACAACGAGGTCCTCCGCGAACGCCGCCGGACTCTTCAAACAATCAGCGAACTCTCCACTCAAAACAACCCATCCCCAAATGACTGGCGCAACTTCTCCGTCAAATACTCCTCCGATGGACCCGCCAACCCCACCACCGAAAGGTCTGCGGAAGAGATGGGACCCATGAATATACGAAGGATGAGCCTCCCAAGCCAAGGGTATGATGCCGCAAACTATCCCGCACACTACCAATCAAGGGCCCGACCATTGATCGTTCTATCTCCGGAGGACATTCCCGCCTCTGCCCTGATTCGATCGGATGCCGAAGGAAATCAAGTTCGAGTGCAACCATCCGGTTTCTCGGGTCCCCTTTCCAACGCTCCAAAACGGCGGTCCCTCAACTCCTCATTCCGCAGTCGACGACGAAGTTCTCCTTTGTCAACAGTCGCCGAGGGTGAACAGTTTGAAACACCTCCACCACGTCCACTTTCCTGTTCAGACTGTGGCAGCGCATCCAGCCATTTGCACCATCCTGACGGATCCATCTCCACCGTGGGAAATGTCGACGGAAGACCTTGGTTCCAGGGACTGGGCGCAAACCGGAACGCACGACAGGAAGCCCAAATCATCGAACGGGAACAAGCCCTCTCCCTGGCGCGCCTCCGCATCGAAAGAGAAAGAGACGGGAAGCGTAGGAATCTTCTTACGGGAAGCCATTCGGCGCTTCCTTCGGCTTCACCCCGTCCTGTGACCGCGGTAGTGCCAGAAGGCAAAGGCGGAGGAGCAGTGACGAGACAGGGTAGTTCACCTTCGGTGCACATACCTCGACGTCTGCAGCCGAACCATGACGACAGCACCGACCGATCGCGCGAGCCGATCGATCGTAGAGTCAGTTTCGCGCACATGAACGCCAGGAAAGGAAACGGGGGCGTTGGAGAGCGTGCAACGCAGGGAGGGGCCTTTCGTCGTGCGAGCGTAGGCTGTTCCCCCGCCGCAGGACCCGAACGACATCTTCTCGTTCCCTACCGACACAGCTTCCAGCACACCGCCATCGATCCTTCCTGGCTTTCTGCACAACCACTCCACAGGGACATCCATGGACGCCTCGTACCGGCACCCGCACCGCGATCCCGATACCAGCTGGCACGCTCCGTATCGAGCCCCACCAGCATCCCCCAACATGAGAACCAACGACCGTACGCCGTCCAAGCCACGAGCGAAAGCCCCCCAAACAACGGACTCCAGACCTCATCCCCAGACACGACCACCACCACCACCACCACCTACGCCTCATCCACCCACTCCGACGCCTCCAACCCAGGCGTCCCCCCGCCCAACCATTCCCTCAGCCGACCCTCCTCAACCGCATCACGACTCAGCCTCGCCGAGGAAGCCCACCTCAACGCAAACCAGCCCCTCCGCCCCAACCAAGCAGGCCCCTTCCCCCTCATCAAGCCCCCACGCCCACTCTACTCGCCCTTCCCACCGCACCCCGGCGTCCGCCCCTCTCCATCCCGCTCCCTCTCCGGCCCAGCCTGTCAGACTTCGTCGCTCCTGCATCCGAACCGGAATCGCAACTCGCTCTCCCCGCAACCCTCCCTCCGATCCCGCTCCTCGACCGTGCGTCCGACATCGTTCCATTTCTCCACCTCGGCCTCGACGCCCTCGCCATCCACCTCCCCCTCGATAGCGAACTCCATTTCCACCGCGCCCACCACGCCCCCCGCCTCCCTCGACATCACGTTCCGTGAAAACCCCAGCAAGCGCGCCTCGACGCTTGCGGAGCAGGAGAAGCTCGCGCAGTGGCAGCTCGAGGAGGAAGAGAGGCTGGCCAAGGAGAAGGTCCAGCAGCGGGTCAAGAGGGCGAATGAGATGGAGAAGGAGAGGGAGAAGGAGTTGGTGAAGAAGAAGGCGAAGGTGGGGAGGAGGAGTTTGCTTTGTGGGATATTCAAGTGAGGAGAGGTGTACTTTGTTTTCCATTGCGTGCGTGGTGCGTTGTATCTGCTCGGATAGTTTGTCGATGATTTTGATAGTTCAAAAGTTGCTTCATTACACACAATAACCGCAAAGGACAACGACGACGCCCCTTCTCGGAAGAGAAAAAGCTACAACGTGATTCATCCACCCATCATCCATCATTCACCCCTACTCTATTTCTGGTAATCCGGCCTAAAGTACAGATCCACATACTCATCCACATCCATATTATCCAGCGTCTTGGTGTCCTGCGCCAGCGCCACCAGCTTGTCGACGTGGTCGGCCGGGAAGTGCGGGCCAAGATGCCTCTTGTACTTGGCCAGAATCTCGGGCTTGGCCTCCTCTCTTCGCAGACGGTGGCCCAGGGGCGCCTCGACGACTTCCTCCTCGAGCACGGTGCCGTCCTTGAGCGTTACCGTGAGAGCGTTGGAGATGGTGCGCTTCTCCGGGTCGTGGTAGTCCTTGGTGAATTGGGGGTCCTCCACGCACGAGATGCGCTGTCGGAGCGATTCCACCAGGGCGGAGGTGGCAGCTTCGCTCTCATCGGGGTAGTCGGTTGCTTCCAGGCGGTTGAACACGAACATGGTGGAGACCATGTACTGAAGATTCGGTCAGTATGCTTCACTTCTTCCGCGGAGGGGATGACTTGCCTGCACACAGTGGTCACGGTCGGCAAAGTTCTCCATGGGCTTGAACTGCTTGTCGATGATGCGGATGCAAGCCTCGTGCGTCCGGTTCACGACGCCCTCGATGTCTTCGGCGGTCTTTCCCAGGGCTTTGAGCTTCTTGTTGAGGCGCTGGGCAGCCTCGACGGCGGTCTGAGAATGGAATTCCGCTGGAACGAGATCAGCACACGCCACATGGGACATGGGAGATGTCCGACATACCGGGATATGAAACCTTGAACAAAACGTTCTCCATGACGTAGCTGCCATACGGTCTCTGGAACTCAAACTTCTTTCCACCAAAAGCGATGTCGTAGAAACCCCAGGTAGGCGCCGACAGAACCGTGGGGAGACCCTGCTCGCCCTTGAGCACCTTGAGAACCAAGTTCACGGCCTTCTGGCAGGCATCACCGGCGGCCCACGACTTGCGGGACATGGTGTTGGGCGTGTGCCGGTACGTGCGCAGCGACTGGCCATCCACCCAGGCTTGGGAGACAGCATCGCGGGTCTGAGCCTCGGTGAGGCCCAGCATCTTGGAGACGACAGCCGTCGAGGCAAGCTTGACCAAGACCACATGGTCAAGCCCGACCTTGTTGAACGAGTTCTCGAGAGCCATGCAGCCCTGGATCTCGTGCGCCCTGATCATCGCCTCGAGCACGTCGCGGACCTTGAAGATCTTGCCATTGCCGAGGTTCCCTCCAGCCTTGTTCGTCCGTGTGACCCAGTCGGCGGTCGCGAGAATGGCCCCCAAGTTGTCCGAGGGGTGACCCCACTCGGCAGCCAGCCAGCAGTCGTTGAAGTCGAGCCATCGGATCATGGCGCCGATGTTGAAGGCACCGTTCACGGGGTCGAGCTGGTAGTTTGTGCCGGGCACCTTGGTGCCATTGGGGACAATGGTGCCGTCGACGATGGGCCCAAGAATGTTCTTGCACTGCTGGAACTTGAGGGCCTCGAGACCGCACCCCAGCGTGTCGACGAAAACCCAGCGGGCGGTGTCGAACTGTAGACGTGATGTCAGCCTGATCGATTCATCGAAGTACCGGTTTTTTTTTTCGCATTCAAGGAAGCCGTACCGCAAGCTCCGACTCGATGGGCGTGTTGTGGATGTAGCTGGCCACGTCCTTGATCTCGGGATCGTACTCGCGCGTGCCCGACACAGGCGGGGCAGCGCTCCTGAGGGCCGACATGGTCGAAAATGAAGACGCCGTTGCTACACGGGAGGCTGCAGGGCGGAGATGCGTGGCGCGGAGGGCAATTGGCCTCGCTGCTGCTCTGCAGGTGAGGGCCGACGGCTGGCGGGCGGTGCGTGTGGCAGCGCGGTACAGGTTGCGACTGAGGGCCGACATTCTCAAATTAGCTTCCGTCGCAGCTGGACGACCTCGAGGCAGCTCTGGGAAGGAAAAGGAAGTGTCGTACGTGTGTTTGGAGATCCGCCGGCTCTGGAGCGAGGAGAGTTGGGGTGTGCACGAGCAGAGCTCTCGGTTCGTGCTGGGCGAGACGGGTTGCAGAGGCTCAAGCCGCTATACCGAGGTTGCAAAAGCACTTCCGGATTCCGGGGCAGGTCGCCCTCGCCTCCTCCAACACTGCATCACTATTGTATGTGCATGCCTGAGTCGAGCTGTCTTCATTGTCCAGACCACCGGAGAAGAGGGTTATCGATAGTTGCTATGATCATGTGCCTCTTCTGTCTTGTGCAGTATCTACACCGTTGGAGAAAAAGATGGAACAACCAGTCTCCGTAGCAGACGGGAGCTCAAATGAGGAAATGCACCGAGAAGTGAAGGCTGGACCGGACCGGGCCCTGCCACAGACCAATGGGTCGTATCTGTATTCCGCTGGATTTCCCTCCCCAAATGTTCTGGATCACGGAGATGCATAGATCACGTGCACACCCCAGGCCTTACCCCGCGCTAACCCCTATCGGACCTAGCACCCTCCCTCGCACCAGACGAAATTCGCAAAGCCATCCTGGTACATGGTCAGCGTCTGGAAAGCCCAGAAAGAGATTCCGGCACTGACAACCTATCAATCTCGACAAGTGACACAAGTATCCCCTTTCACAACCGCCTTCATCTTCTCCCTCACCATGAAGGCTTCCTCATCCGCGGCAATCTCGGCGGCAGCTTCGGCGGTGGAAACGGTGGCGAAGAAGGCCTGGAAAGCCTTCTCGTCTTGAAAAACAAGCTCGGCAATGCCATCGTAGGTGAAATCTTCCGGGGAGCCAACGAGAACCGCAGCGGGCCAGATACCGTTGGTTTCGGCCGGTCGCGCAATGTAGTGGCGAGTATGGCTGATGGGGAAGTGCTCTCCGGCAATGGACTTGATCAGCTCGACATGCTTGGTATCCCAATGCGTCTTGAACTGGGCGGGAGTAAGATCAGGTTTGCGAGTGACGAAGACAAGCAAGCGGAAAGCCATCTTGTCTTTTGGTCCGTGCGGAACAGAGTCGAGAGAATGCTACGGATGGAGGGAATGCGTGGAGACCTTGGTCTTGTACTATGACAGTTCATCGGAGCCAATTGGGCCCTAACGTAATAGATTCCCCCGCGGCGCGCAGCTGCTATAGGCCGGTCTTAGCGTTGCTCGACTAGGCCTTTTCCTGAATAACGCCACTTCTATACGTAGATGTATTCACCTCTCTATAGATTTCTCTCGCTCCTCAGCACACAATACACACGTTCAGGTCGTATCCAATCCTTGAACCATGATAGAATCCGACTTCCAGACAGGCAAGTGGTTCCCTCGGGGCTGGACGCTCCAAGAGCTACTCGCCTCTCATTCAGTCGAGTTCTTCTCCTGCAAAAGTAGGCAATCAGGCGATAAATGGTCGCCAATGCAACAAATCCACAGAATAACTGGAGTTCCTCAAGCAGCAAGTCAAAGAGCCCCTTTATCTCGGAGCGAAAAGGGGAATTTCACCGATGCAATAGGGATCATCCATTTTCGGTGAAGAGTCCAAGTTTATTGCCCAGCACGTCATCTTACATTTTTTACTATACTTTTTCATGCTGCCTGCTGTTTCAGGATGGCCGTCCGCCAGCAACTTGAGATGGCCCCGCTCCAGAGGCCAAAACGGGTAGGATTGCCCAGACCTCATTCGGGCCGCCCCTACTGGGTCGATTTATCTGAGACTCGTACGATTACACGTGACCTCTATTTTCTATACTTACCATATATAAATTGTCGAGTTTTTGCTTGCATCTAAACAAGCACAGCTTCAGACGGTTTACTCCTTTGGTTTTCATAGATCAACGTTTTACAAAGGTTCCTCTCGCCATACTTCGACCGTCCAGCACAACAATCTTCACCATGAAGTTGACCTCTGCTCTTGTCGCCCTTGCAATGGCATTTACCGCCTCTGCTCAGGTAAAAGCTCCTATTTCTTTTTACTCGCGTGGTCCAAAGCTTTCTACTAACCAAATCATCCTCAGGGCGGTTTCTGCACCAACTCCCAAACCCTAGGAGACAACCTCTGCGTATATGAGGACGGCACTATAGTCTCCTGTCCCAGCCAGTGCGGTGCTGGTTTTACACAGTGCAACTGTGGCTGCCCTGGACAATGCGGCGATTGGTTCGGCAATGATGCTACAGGAGGTCTCTGTGGTGCTACTGGGCCCAAGCCTTGTCCCGCTTCGTAAGAGATCATGTGCAACTGCTTGTTACGAACAATTCAAGATTGTTTGTGGAGGAAGTTGGGGCTGGGGAGAAAGTCTTCTTTCGATTCCACGAAACACTTTTATGTGGAAGAGGCATGTGTAAATAATGTATGGCATCAAGACTGGTCGCATGAATGCATCAATGATCATTATCGGTAACAATCACTCCGCCCTTTTCGTGCTGTAAGCCTGGGGCTGTATCACATGACTGCTATGCAGGCATGACTAAAGCGTCATACTACTTTGGAGCTCGGATTATACTTCATGTAACATACACATACTAGACGAAAAGTACTAGGATGTTGATTCGTCCTCGAAACGCTCCACCATTGGCTCAAGCATGGATATCTTGAAATAATGCATTTCTTCTCTTTATCTGATTGGCGTCATGGATACATACAGTATGATTCAACATCCTCGCTCGAGTGCTCGTCCCATTCAGATGTTGGTGTCGAGAAAGACTTGGTTGTGCTAGGCCGAATTTGGCTTGGCTGCGTACGAGGCGATGATCTCAACCCGGATCGGGAATACACGACTCATCCTGCTCGGTGCAACGGCCGCCGAAGGTTAGTATGTAAACGCACGCAGGAGTTGGGACCCCATCGATCCTCGATCCTGGGTTCGAATTGCCCGCTTACTTACAGACGCAGTAGTATGCACAACATCCCGCTGTCATCTCCGCCCGGCGCGGACTCTGAGGGACTGACAGATGCAGCCATCATGCAGAAACAATCTTCTGCGGCAGCTCAGGGGAAGCTTCTTCTAAACCCACCTTTGCTGTCTACTAGTTGCTGATCAATGGGTCCAAACATTTTGCATCAAGAAACAGCCGTGTCGTTGTCGCTTTAACGTCGGGCCAAGGCCACGTACCTCCACTCTTCCCGACACGCGCGATACCGTGTCATATCTAGTAGAAATAGGATCTACGCATAAACCTCCACCAAACCGTCTTCCCGTCGATCTGAAACACTGGTCGCATATGGGTTAGATTTCGGGCGCCTACATGGAGGTGATCCGCAATTTCTTTTGGCGCCAACACTCACGATGCACGGTGCTCGCAATGAGTCTGGTACCTATTCAGTCCGTCCGAGCCCGGCATGCGTGTCAGCGGCTACATGTACATGCACTTCGGGCTGACACCTCCCTCACTCCTCGCCGCGCATCTTCTGAACAGCCATTCATTCTTTTGTTTTTGATCTGAATTGATCAGTCCATTCTTTCCACCACCATCCTCATGCGTTCTGCTCTTTACCTTCTCCTAGGCGCTAGCGCCAGCCACGCCTATACGGTTATCAGCCATGACCAATTCATGACCAAAAATGTGGATGCCCTCGTATTCCCGGGTTCTTACAGCAAATCGCATATGCATTCGTTCTTTGGCAGCGACGCTATCACAGCTACGAAGCCCACCTCCGCGCAACTCCAAAAGGGCTGTTATACGGGTGACAACGCTAACGACTTGTCTGTATACTGTAGGTACTTTCCAACCGGAGCTCTTAGTCTGAAAACTTACCCAAGTGCAGGGATTCCAACCCTTTACTACGTCAATGGCGACAACCATACCGAGATCAAACCAGTCAGGTTCAGCACTTACTACCACATCGAAGCTGCCGACTCGCCCTACCCGGAAGACTTTGCTGCGATTGCCGGAAATGCCAGCGCTACCACTCAGGACCATGTCTACAAGTGGAATGACATGGAATGGTGGTGTGAGTTCGGACCGGCAGACAAAACCAAGGATCTTAGCGCGTTCCCCACCGCAGGCTGTAATAAAGGCCGTCTGCAGGTCATCCTTCGCTTCCCCAACTGCGTTGACCCGGACAACCTCAGCAACTACACCTACAACTCCCAGGGACTCGAGTACGGCACCGAGAACCGCTGCCCGTCTCCCATGATCCGTGTTCCTCAGTTGCGATTTTCTGTCCGCTACGACGTATCCAGCCTCCTGCCCAACGGATGGAAAGGCACCGCGCCCTTCCAGCTCGCGTGCGGTGAGCTCGGTCAGGGGTACTGCTTTCACGGTGACTTCATCAGTGGCTGGTTCCAAGATGCAGCTAAGAACATGCTGACGTATGCTTCTGACAAGAGAGACTTCACCCGTGTTGACGGTTCCCACGGTTCCAAGGCAATCAAGGATGATTGCACAGCGGAGGACCAGGAACCTACTCTCGGAACCAGCGACCTCAAAACCTCTATCCAGCTCAAGGAGGCTGGCCTAAAGGTTAAGAGGGGTGGTGTCAAAAAGAGCTTCGAGGAGAGGCGCGCAGCCTACTAGGTCGGAGTTCTGATCGCGCCTCTGCCGGGACGCACTTGTTGGTGTTTGAAACGACATCCGTTGAGATGGCGTGGCGTTGGTACAGCATCCACTTCTTGTATATACTTGATAACCCCTTCGCTTCTTCTGGCACATTTACCTCCAAGGGGAGCGATGTGTACCAGCTGCTTCCTCGGTTAGCCGCATTTCTACCGTAACCAATCTGCCTTCTGATAGTCGAGAACTCAGTTCTCGCAATGATACGTATGTTTATATCGGAAATTGAACTTGACATGACGAGCTATGGTGTGGTAGCTTAATTACAAATGACTCAATGTTGATGGTACATTCTATCGCCACCACAGGCGGGGATGCCGGCCGACCTACTCTTGCTCCGACCTTGCGCTGGGTCCAGCAAGCACGTCAGGAGAGTTTATTCAGCCGATAGGACACAGATTCAATACTGAACTAACTTATATTATATCAACGATGAATCCCCCATACTAATAAACAAAGATCTTCAAATAAATTGGGAAAGCTCAGACCTCGGTTCCGAAAACGAGAACGCTGCAGAAAAGTTCTTTGTAGTGGCAAGCCAGAAATCTGCGGGTTCGAGATCTGATGAAGGTGAAAAGAAATTGACAGAGATTAGTTGAAAACTTTCACCCGTTATGAAACCCTTCGAAAGATCCAAAACAAGAATTTGACCAACCAAATGATGCCTAGATGTGGATGTTGTCGGAATTCCCATTCTTGCGTATGAGGCGTGGCCAGAGCGACACTTTGCGCTTCATACTCCAATTTTCCACTTCGTCCCAATTGACGCACATTCTCTTTGAATTGGACTTTGCATGCGGGCGGAACTCATCATCTGTATCCCACTTGAAAGTATAGAGACTCAAGTCCGCTTGACACATGATGGAGATCCGAAGCGTCTCAATGCAGTGGTCTGATATCATTAATGAGTGATTTCACTCCTGCAGTCAATAAACAGCTGAATTAAAATGGACTTACCAAGGTGGTCATAGAACCATTTGATGTTCGCTTCGGTCAGATTCACAAAGTATGTGTCGCGGTACAAATAGAGTCTTAGTTGGCGCTAAACAGAGTTAGAGCTATGGTACGGGTTGCTTGAACAATTCTTATGATAGGACCCACCAAGCAATGAAGCTCATGGTAGACCCCGAGGGCGGCAATATAACCGTCGGTATCTGCGAGGCTCACTGCATCCTCCAGAGATTCGCCTCCAGTGCGCAGCTCCCGTTCAGTGGCCGCGAAGAATGTCGCTGCGTTTGACTGTTAGCAAGAGATAGTTAAAAGATCATTGAGGATTGAACGCTCACGTTGAATCAGATCTTCCCATGCTTTGGTATTCTGTTGTGTTGGGGGCCCGGAGTACTTGCCATAACGATCGTGATCGACGGAGTGTTCGTCACTTATCAATGACCCCACGGATAATGGCTCTACGTCTTAGTCAATACCAGCAAGATGAAGACTTTCAAGATTCAATAAAAGACTTACTCCATAGTTCACCAGGCGATGATGGATTAATGCCAGTATCAGCGTATGAGAGCCCGAAACTCAACAAAATCAAGACCAGGAGTGTGTGAAGTAAGATAACATAGACTCGAAAGAAGGATAACGACAGTGCACGTATGGATCCTTTTTCCATGTATCGTGCTTCGACGAAGCCATCTTCGCCATCGCAAAGAGTTCGGGATCCGAGCAGTTTCTCCACTTCCATTATACTTGACTGAAAGGAAGGTGAGAGGGAAGAATTTTCACATTGGGGTTTTTGCTGATTGAAATTGATTCGATAAAGTCTCTTCCTCGGTATTAGATCTAGCCTTTACGTACTTCTGGCGCAGGAGGCGTGCTGAAAGCTCATATATTCCAGAGAAAGTGAACCTTATCTTCCAAGCGCTGAAGAGGGACAAGATCCCCTCCTCCTTCCTTTCTCGGCTTCAGATGGCTTGAAAATACGAGTGACATACATCTTCCCAGCATGATGTATTCGGAGATCCCTCGATCTAGACTCGGGGTTGACTTGGGGTCAGTGTATCTCGGGGACAGTCAAACTCAGGTTAGTCTAATACGGTGATTATTATCCATATTATACGGGCATGAAGGTTGACATCAACTTTTCTATCAGATATTGAAAAAGCAGTGAATTGGTGAACCGATCATCTTATGTTTTCCTCCTTCTGGCAAGATGCACGACATTTCACGATATCGCCAAATCCGCGCGGGGACCGAAACCTTGTCGAACCAAGATCAAATCCCGGCCAGTATTGCTGACAAGACAATTCGATAAGACAACCCAGAGTCTTGACAATGACTGCACGTAAAGCTCACTGAAGGGGAATATACATTTAAATCCACTGCTCTACCAACATTGAACAGTCTCATTCCGTCCATACCATCTATTATCGATTCGAGCCTACGTGCCTTGCAACCTGATATTTGACAACGCCATGTATCTCCAAACGATTCTTTACGCTCTTCTCTCCGGATATGTTGCCTTTGCGATTGGAAAGCCTATCCCAAATGAAGGCAAGGGCACGAAAAAACAATTGTTTTGGTTCCGCTTGCTTACCAGCGCCTAGTAAACGAGGCGACCGAAGTCCATATTGTGGACACAGATCCTTGTCCCCAGAATGGTAGGTCACACCGGTATGAGTTGGTTATTTGATATGAAATGGTCGACTAAGTATTCATCGCGGACTACAGTTCCAATCCCAACCGGAACTATTGAAGCGTAGCGCTGCGTCTTCTAGACTCCATAGGAAGCTCTAGAGACTTTTCTCTGTTTACTAGAATATCTTGATGGTTACTCGGACTGTTCTGGGACTCCTATAGTTTATGTATGAGTCACATTACGTGAACCTTCATAAGTACTCCTCAGAATTGAAAAACTTTGCACCATTTCTGAAACAGCATGGTCATATTATGCTTGTGATACCATGATCATGTAACAGAACCGGCGTCTTGAAGGACTGGATTGAAAATCTAGACGAGCGTCCTACGAGATTACATCGCAATAGATGTCTTTCAGCATTGATAGGTTTACAGACTACATCACACATCCATAAGATACTGTTGCACTAAGAACTTGGGAACGTTCAGTCTTGGACATTTTCGGGCATTGCCTATGTGTAGAAAACCCGAGTAGAATTTTCTGAAATTGGAAGTCTTGTCACTTTGTTGATCAGTCTACAATACGAGTTTGATAAAGGATATGTCTCGGACGTTGCTACATGGACGCCACGAGTTTACTTTGAGTGAACCCAATGCTAGGTTGGGCTGACCCATACAACAGTCAAGTGTAAATGCGCGTACTAAGTTGGGGCGTAGCAATGCACCCCGCCCCTCAGAACGGTCACACAAAGCAAAGGTTAAACAACAACTATTTTAACCGGAAGATATAATATATTCGGCAACCGAAAGACCTATCACTTTAACAGAACAAGGACTACTCAAATCATGATGCGAGAAAAAAAGCTGTTTGGGGATCAGATCAAAGACAACCATGCATGGGAACGTGGGAAGGGTTTCTGCACGAGTAGGAAGCGAGATCGTGAACTCGGTGTAGGAAATTAAACGCAGCAAAGCTCTACAGTAGATTTACATCCGTGCATACGATGCCGCGCCATGTCTGTCTGTGAAGGATCCAAACCGGGCAAAATGGGCAAAATGTGAACACATGATACCCAGTCTGAACATCATAGATATAGTATGTGCCCGTGACACTGTCTTCCAAAGGTGTATCCAAACGTCTGCTTTCACAAAATTCCTTATTATCTTCGGTTCACAAACTCCTTCACTTTGTTCATCTTTCACTTTGATTATCTTAGCACCATGACCATGTTAATGGCAACTCAGTCACCAAGTGTGGTTTTGTCTTTAACGATCATTCTGGCTCTAATCGACGTGTGCGTTGTTGCACTCCGCTTTTATGCGCGAAAGCAGAAGAAACAGCGTTTACTTGGTGACGACTGGCTCACAATACCGGCCTTGGTATGCGTTCATTAAAGGCTCCAGTTGACGGATGGTTACCTGCTAATGTATTCTGAAAGATTTTAAATCTTGGGCTAGCCGCAACCTTGATTCACGGTATGTAGCAAGGGGCATTATGCGATACAGGCGCTCATAATATCTAGGTGTTGCCAAACATGTCTACGGATACCCTACTCCCGTGCCCACGGAGCTACCTCCAATGTCTAGAATCGTGAGACGAACGTCATGGGGTGAATTGGATGACAACATCATGATCGCGGAAAAGGTTAAGTAGATAATAAATTAAAAATCACATTTGCTAACAGTTGAAAAGGTTGAGTGGATTTTCTTTCTCCTCTCGATATCAGCGCTTGGGTGCATCAAACTAAGTATTCTCCTCTTCTACCAACGGTTGTTCGTATTGAGCAAGCGTGACTGGCGAGACTTTAACAACCTGGCCATTTGGTCGATGATAGCTATTGTTACCATGTGGACATTGGCATTCTTCTTACGGTATCTTTTTGCCTGCGGAATCCATTTTGACATCTGGTGGACAAATGCTCAAAACGTAATAACTAAATGCGGGGCGTTCACCGACATACTGAACGCCCTTGCTATCTCGGACTTTGTATGCGACCTGATTTTGTTAATTATATCACTCCCCGCTGTAAGTATGCATATGCCCTATCCCTAATTCAACCTTCTAATCCCCGCAGGTCTGGAAGCTGCAGATGCCTATCTCAAGAAAGCTTACTGTCACCTTCGTGTTTGCTCTTGGTAGCGTTGCGACTGTCGCTTCGCTTGTTCGTATGATATGGGTACTTTGGCAATCAAACCGTTCGTGGTCATATCAATTGAACGGTGGCGTGCGGCTAAGACCTTTTTAGAAAACTTTAATCCGGAGCTAGACGTTGACTGTGAGTTTGTCAATTGATTTCACAAAAGGGATATGTTCTGATCAGTGCTAGTGCTCATCACGACCTTTTTGTTTTGGAATTACCTCGAAGCAACTATCGCTTTGCTGGCTGCTTGTCTCCCTACGCTTCGAGGTCTTATCAAGAAACCCTCTCTAGACTCTGTAGTACGGTCCATAAGGAGTCGCATACAGCTTAACTCAGAATCGTCAATTGTACTATCATCGCGGCAAGCTGGGAAGCAAAGTGGAGAGTTCATCATGAAAAGCCGCGATTCCGAGACTGGTTTGACTGCGGGTTCCACCACCACGACACGTGAGTAAATGTACGTTCATGTACTATTGAACACTGATGTAGCTTTGCACTGCGATCAATGAGGATGGGATTGATGTGGATATTGTGGGTCGCTTGTTATCAAGTTTCTGTCATGGATCTATGCAAAGGAGAAGCGCGAATATGTACAGAGGCGCCTTTTTGACGGCGAAAATTTGCGTACTTTTTAATATATACAATTCGTGCTATATTTTTAAATTTCTCGTTTCCTCAAAAAAAGAAGAAAAAGGATTCAATGATCACGGTCGGTGATGTCGAAGACCTTCTCGTAGCTCCACTCACCACCCCCGCGGGGACAACAGGCAACTACCCAAAGCTTCATGGGGTCTCTGAGCCCCTCTTCCTAGCCTTGTGCAGATTCTCAAGAGCGGTGAGTCCCGGATTACCACTGGCCACTCACTACCGGGACCCGTCACAGTGGCACATACGATTGCCAGTTCAGCCTGAACAGAAGAGGAAATATGTAGGATGCCTGACGTAAGCAAGCCTTATCAGCGGGTTTCTAAAACCGATTGTTTGCATGATGCATGAGGGATTAATCAATTTCATGGGGTCGGAAACTGTTGTTGTTTAATCGGGTTACCTCAATCTACAGTTATATGGTAGGAAGAACCAGCCCACACATGATCTTCATGTGTCAGGTTTCTTCTTCTTCTATTATAGCTCTTCCATCACTGAAAGTCGCCCTTGAAGAAACCAAATATGTTGTACTATATTTTTCTCACCTTATCCACCTGTATCCTGGGGGCGAAGTTCGTTGCACATCTGCGCTACACCCGCCGCAAGCGACAGAATGGCTGCACGGATCCACCGTGCTTTCCTCACATCGACCCATTCTGGGGAACAGACTTCTTCATCAGAAGAATGCGCAATCTCACTTCGGGCAACTATCTTGAGGACAGTACCTCCTTATTCAGACTTTTCAAGAGCAAAACATTCAAGAGCCACTCGTTTGGCACCACTACTTATCACACGATCGATCCTGAGGTGGTAAAGAACTATCAGTCCATCTTCTTCAAAAACTTTGGTATCGAGCCATTACGCTATCACCTCGCTGAAAACCTTTGGGGCAATGGCATTGTGGTTGCTGATGGACAGAGGTGGTCGTCTGCGCGCAGTTTCATTCGCAGCAGCTTTGACGTCGTCCACACTGCAAATATCGAGCGCCTGAAATATGACGTTGAAAAGTTCATGGGTTTAATTCCTCGAGATGGGGGGACAATAGACTTGATGCCGCTATTCAAGCGCTTGGTGAGCGATATGTTGCTCATCGAACTACTGCGTGCATCGCTTTACTAACGAGTAAGCAGATAATAGATACATCAAGTGAGTTTATATTCGGTCAGTCTCTCAACGCTCTTGACAGCCGGGATGTATCATTTATGGATGCGTTCGAGTACGCACAGCGTGGAACAGGCCTCAGAATGCTACTTGGACGGCTGAGGTTTCTCCACCGCGACGCAAAGTGGTACGATGCCTCTAATTTGGTGACCAGTTTCTGTGAGCAACGTGTGAGAGAAGCAATAGAAAGATTGGAGAAGGGAGAGGCACGCCGTACTGAAAAAAACCGCCTTCGGCTGGTCGATGAAGCGGCAAAACTCACGACAGATCAATACACGTTACGCTCGTTGATCTTGAGTGTATTCAGTCCGGCGCATGATGGTGCTGCAGTCGCACTAAGCAACGTATTCTTTCATCTTGCACGACACCCGCGAGTTTGGAATAAGCTTCGGACGAAGATTATGAGCAGTGCTGATGAGCCTATAACATACGATTTGCTTAACTCATATACATACTTGAAGAATGTATTTCGGGAAAGTAAGTTCTCAACCTACGTGTCAGTTGGCAAAGGCTCATCACTTGTAGCCCACCGGCTTACTCCTATCGTGAACGGTAATCAGCGCGTTTGCCTCAACGTACGTTCAGTCGCCGATTTGATATTTCTCTTAATCAAATTCATTTTCTGACCATATTCAGGACGCTGTCCTCCCTTGCGGTGGAGGCGCCAATGGTAAAAGCCCGCTTTACTGCCGGAAAGGGGACATAATCGAGGCAGATTACCGCACAATGATGTGTGACCCCGATTTCTGGGGCCCGGATGCAAAAGAATTCTTACCAGAGAGATGGGAGAAAATAAGGCCAGGATGGGAATATCTCCCGTTTGGTGGGGGTCCAAGACAGTGTCCTGGTACACGACTTGTGTTTACAGAGTGCGCTTTCACAACTGTAAGGATCTTGCGAGAGTTTACAGAGCTAGAAAACAGGGATGGAGAGGTTGAGTGGAAAGAGCAAATGCGGATGACTTGGCAAAGCAAGAATGGGACGTTGGTTGGACTTATCGCTGGGTGACGCTTGAGCTTTAAGGGGAAAATATGTTTTCCATTTTATTATATGGCATGCTCCCTAATTGCCTTCAGTATTATCTTCCGCGCTTCAAAAATCCTGTAGTGCCAATTTTAACATGTACATCAGCCCCGCAGATGGTGCCCTAAGCCAATGCAATTAATCATATTACAATGTCACAGTTGGTATACAACATATCCCGTTGCGTGACCACCGTTCGCTCGGTGCCTAATTTTCCTGCCTAATTTAGGCCTCTTACGGAATTATTGACACACATAGCTATACCTATATAGTTCCCCTCAGTAGTTAGCCACCAATACAGTACAGTTCACCTCATCTATGTGCTTAGATGATTATCCGTGATATACCAGTCACGCCGCTTGCCTCCTGTGCACGACAGAAAGGTGCAGCTGGAGTCAAAATCTCGCCTATTACGGTACCTAGCCTTATCAGCAATGTCTTGACCGCTCGTATCTGCTGTAGATACTGATCGCATGATCTCATCACCTGATTCGGCTATTTCTTTCAAATAGCGCATTAGCAGCCACCTCGCCCTCATCCTCAGCAGCGGTGCTCTCTCTCTCTTAGATCCTCAGCTCTAATTCTACATTTTGCGTTACTACACCCCCTTTTGGTCTGTTTTCGCGTCCTTTGAGCCTCCGGCTATTGCAGTATCGATCCTTGGGGAGGTTGGGGACTATTTCAGCCTTGCGACAGAAGTTTGCGCCGCATTACCTGGTCCTTGTAAATATCTCTATGTAATGTGTTTTGAACCTGACTGACCTGTCAAGCATCAATTTCGATTCATTCTCCAACCTTGGGCCCATAGCAGTTCAATTTCGACAATGGCTAATATAGAGGAACCGCCTCACTGCGCTGTGTTTGAGTGTATCATGGAATGGGGTGAAGAGCAGGAAAATATTATTGAGTGGGCTTGGAAATCTCATGGAGGTGGGAAGGTTGGGCCCAAGTCGATCTCTATAGAGCGTTCAACTATGAGGCAACCCGAGAAGATCATGCCTATGAGCATCCTCCCGGCAAGCAAGGTCAACGTACTGATCTTGCCTTCAACGACAGCCGCTTCGTTACATACCATCCGAAACTCCCGCACGAAACCTCCCTGATGGAACTCAAATGCGAAGGGGCAAACAACAGGGCCAAGTTCAAAGATGGAGTGAGGAAGGATATGGAGAAAATCCAACGGGATATCAAAAGGGAATGGTGGATCGAGGGAGGATGTACACTGTACACGATCGCCCTCTCAATGTCACCACAGGGTTATGAAGAGATGCAGGACCTGGGTATGAAGAACTACAATGCCTACTCTGGATATAATCCTCCATTTCAACTATGGTAAAAAATGAACCATCTTAGTCCGGATCACTTCGCCAACGAAGATGATTCCGGATTTGATTTTGAGCGAGCGGCCATACGTCTAGAAATAGACTATGGCGGCGCGGGTGATCCTGTTTCGTACAATAGTGACGACGAAGAAGAAGAAGACGAAGAAGAAGACGACGAAGAAGGAGAAGGAGAAGGAGAAGGAGAAGAGGAGGAGGAAGAAAAAGAAAGTTACGTCATAAGAACTCAACATCATCATTATCGTGTATCTCTCTATTGAAAACTGCTCGGCAGCTTGTAACGGCAAACTCATCGGACTCGGAAATTTGGACTGGATGTCTTCCATAGAGAATGAAACTCTCTGTTTCATTTCGACCATCTGCGTTCCAAAAAGCACACGGATATATTCGAGTTCGAAATTCACGTTGCATGGATAGCAAGAAACAGAGCAGGGCTTGCAATATTGCCCATGCGTCTGATTTCGAAGAATGGAACGTACACGTTATTTGCATGTCGGTCGGATCGACTGCGACGCCACAAGTAATCGGTGACGCCAACAAGATGCGGAGAGAAAAAGAGGCAACGCCATCTCAGCTTTTTTGCAGCCGCTGCGGATGATGGAGCAAAATGGGCAGAAGTGTTTCCAGCATCTTTCGGATCCGTCCTGTCGGTACGTGGTACTGATCTCTGTAGTTGAGGCAATCGGCTTAGTCAGTAGTGACACATTTTACGCTAAAAATGCACGGGACTCGACCTCTACTTGTACGACGTCTGCCAATTTTGTCCATTTAGATTTCTCACATTCAGAATTATTGTCAAGTACATGCCAGAGGTTTGACGGTGAACTGGGCAAGACTATGTTTCTTGGCAATGATCAGCTGCACAACCGACACTGCGGAGAGTAACTGATTCGAGATCCGGCATGGGAGGTGCCATTGTTTGATTCGATAGCTCGTTCGAGCGTGCTACACTGTCTCGCCAACAGTATCAATTCCGACGGTATCGTATGCTGGCATCAACAGCATCGCAGGTCTTCATTGCCCAATGCAAACTGGCCCACATGCTCCAGCAGCCCCGAATCGACCCCTTCGTTCTCATCTTACACGTCCGCTCGCTCAATCAAACTATCGTGGTCAGCATTCCGTTACTTTGGAGTTCAACACAACCTACAGGTGTCAGGAAAGATTCGGCAACGAATCGGGCTCTCGCGTTTAACTGCAGCATGTTAGCTCGCCCTTGGCATATGCGCGGAGGGCGTCCTACGAAGAGCTTCATCTCGGAAATTTCCTTGTCCACCTCCTCCATGAACTGGATGATAAAGTCGACCAGCTTGTGCTTCAGCATCTCCTCGGTGTGGAAGTTTGTGATCAAGAACGAAATGTCATAGCCCTGAGCCGGTAAGCCTTGCGCCGCCAACCATCGGTACCGCTGCCTACCTTGACCGGCTTCCTCCGCAGGATGAAGAAGGCCTCGGCTCGCTGTGTCAGGAAACGCGTGAATTTGTGCACCAGAATGTTCTCTATCTCGTCGGCCTGCTTGATCTTTATGCTTATCCGCACGCTGTTGATGCTGGGCTCGATATAGACCCTCTCGTTCTCGTTTCGCGACACGGTGAGCGGGTTCAGAAGCACCTCGGGCGAGCTGGCGGCCTCGA
Organism: Corynespora olivacea; assembly: GCA_019202945.1. Taxonomy (NCBI): domain Eukaryota; kingdom Fungi; phylum Ascomycota; class Dothideomycetes; order Pleosporales; family Corynesporascaceae; genus Corynespora; species Corynespora olivacea. Next base: position 29,373 of record JAGQEM010000196.1, read on the forward strand.
TCTCGGGTACATTATGCCTTTCCGACGCCTGTGACGCGAAGTTGGCGAGGGAGAGGGCGGCCGTGAGCGACGAGCGCACGCATTGGAGATATGGGCGGAGAGATTGGGACTGCAGCGGTCAGCTCTCCGCGACACAGCTCCGGCTCCGGCTTCGGCGGAATAGCTACCATGATGTGATGCGCTCCGGCGAAGGGGTTCGCGGGCGGCCGACGTCTGTTCAATATTCACGGAGAGCCGTCTCGAAGTGGGGGAGGGTGAGGCTGGGGGTGCCGCGCAAGGGTCCCGCCTAACGTGTCTTGGCAGATCACCGCCTCTTTCGCTTCCTCATGCTTCGGTGCTTTGCTATTGTGCTTGACAGTCGCCCCGCGAGCCCCTACAAATCCCTCTCCTGCCCGTCCTCCTGTCCTCCTGTCCTCCTGTCCTCCTCTCCTCCGTCTGCTCTTCTCTCTCGCATCCATCTCGCCCTGGTAGCACAGCATGGCGTCCATACCAGGTAATGCCGCCTTTGCCCCGCCACCGCCGTCTGTTTAGTAACCGCATATGTAGTAATTGTCAAACATCAGGGCAAGAAGCATCAAATCGACGTCGACCCCAGCTCCGACGGCGCCACGTTCAAGTACCAGGTCTTTTCCCTCACCGGCGTGGAACCGGAGCGCCAAAAGCTTCTCGTCAAGGGCGGGCAGCTCAAGGATGACGCCGACATGTCCAAGTTGGGCCTCAAGCCCAACCAGACCCTCATGATGCTCGGCACCCCGTCCGGGGACATTTCGAGCGTAATCGAGCGGCCGAAAGAGAAGACCAAGTTTCTCGAGGACATGACGGAGGCCGAAGTCGCACAGTCGGAAGGGGCTACACCGGCTGGCCTGCAGAACCTGGGCAATACGTGCTACATGAACTCCACGCTTCAGACGCTCCGGTCCATTCCGGAGCTCCAGGACGAGCTTCTCAAGTACTCTGCCAGGTGGGGTAGACTCTCGCTGCAAGAGATAGGATCCAAGACTGACAGGTGAATCAGCAGTGCCGGGTCCAGCTCAGCAAACCAACTCAGCCAGTTCGGCCTCGGCGGCCTCGGTTCGTCCATGGACCTCACCGCCTCCCTCCGCGATCTCTTCAAGCAAATGTCCGAGACGCAACAAGGTTTCCCGCCCCTCGTGTTCCTCAACGCCCTCCGAACCGCCTTCCCGCAATTCGCACAGAAATCAAAAGACGGGCATGGGTATGCTCAGCAGGATGCAGAGGAAGCGTGGTCACAGGTTGTCTCGCAGCTACGACAGAAGCTCAAGATTACAGGCGTGGAAGGCGCAGATGGACAGACACCGAAGGATCTGACCTTCGTTGACAAGTACATGGTAGGCAGGTTCGAGTCGGTTATGAGCTGCGACGAAGAGGCTGCCAAAGAGGGTGGAGAGGAACCCGTTCACAGCGAAGATGCTTTCTTGAAACTCAACTGTCACATCAATGTAGAGACGAACCATCTCCGAGATGGATTGGCTGCTGGATTACAGGAGCAGATCGAGAAGCGATCCGAGGTGCTGGGCCGCGACGCCATCTACACAAAGACGTCACGCATCGCACGACTCCCCAAATACCTGACAGTGCATTTTGTGCGTTTCGACTGGCGGAGAACCACGAACAAGAAAGCAAAGATCATGCGAAAGGTCACGTTTCCGGAGGAGCTGGATGTGCTGGAGTTTTGCACAGAGGATTTGAAAAAGCTTCTCATCCCTGTTCGCGACAAAATTCGCGAAATCCGCAAGGAAGAGGAGGATGTTGAGCGGGCCCGCAAGCGACAGAAGCGCATGAAAGCCGGCGAGGAGAACGATGCCGGGCCGAATGCCAGCAAGGAGCCTCTGCAGAAGAAGTCGGAGGCGAAGAAGGCCGCAGAGAAGGCTGCCGAGGCCAAGGCATCCGAGGACACGGAGATGCCGGACGTGGAGTATAAGACGGAGGCCCAGATTGAAGCAGAACGAGCAGCGTCCATTCGCGCAGCCAAGGAAGAGCTTCTGGCGCTCGTGGATCAGAAGCTCGCCGCAGACGATGGTGCCAACCAGACCGGCCTCTACGAGTTACGGGGCGTCATCACGCATCAGGGTGCCAGCGCCGATAGTGGACATTATACTTCCTTTGTGAAGAAGGAGGGCGCCAAGGATCCCGTCACCGGTAAGAGGAAGGAGGAGGATGGTAAATGGTGGTGGTTCAATGACGACAAGGTGTCTGAAGTGGACGCTGAGCGGATCCAGACATTGTCGGGAGGAGGTGAGTTGATTGGTTTCCTTCCCAATGTACCCCTTACTAACTTGATTCCAGGCCAAAGCCACTCGGCGCTCATTTGCCTGTACCGTTCCGTTCCCCTCAGCACTATCGACGAGGAAGAGAAGAAAGCATAGACGTGATAGCTCCCAAACTGGCTGCCAGCATACAGTTGCGTCCTCTGCCCATGGCCTCCAAAGGCCATTGTTTGACGTTGCATAACACACCATTGCATGATACCGGATAGAGCGTGTATTCTATGGCGAATGCATCAATGTAACAATATTGAATGGCACTGTGAGGTTTGCCTGTTCAATCTCCTTCTGTTACCTCAAATGCTTTCATTGGTGATGCACAGCACCAACACTGGTACAACATCGTCCGTATTTCATTGCCTCCCACTATTCCATCATTCCGGTATATTCATTCATTCCCGTCATCTTCCGGCTGTCACGCCATTGGCATGCTGTAGCTGTTATTGCGCGGACCCTCTCAGCGCGTCAAAACGTGACTGCCAAGACCACCGCCTTTCGCACCTTCCACCGCTACGGCAACAACTCCAGATGCCCTCGACATTATCATCCTGTTATTTCGCCGCCGGCGTTTCTATCATAGCCCTTTTCGTTCATTCTGTATAAGCTGGTGCAATGTTCTATAGTCACGAAGGTACCACCCCAGTCTCGACACCCTCAGTCCTTCGAGTCGCTGCTGATGCTCACAGTTCTGACGTCCCGCAAATATGGCATTGCCACTGTATGGTGAGTTTGTGCGCAGTATAACAGCGGGAGCTTGGGTACATTTCCTCGGGGGAGCATGTCGTTGGGCTTTCGTCCAAGTACCAGGGCTTCCTTCTGCCGTAGTGACGCTGACTGAAAGGGAAGGCTTGTTGCAACTCTCGGCGCGAAGTCGAGCTCGAAGAAGATCAACCGCAAAGCTATTGCCGAGGTAGATGTGCCGAAAGCTTGTAGGACGATCGTGGATCCCGTGGCCCCTATGGCCTTGCGCTTGCAGGGCAATCTGTTGTAAGTACAACCGCGCGGAGAAAGACGTCTTCGTTCACCAGCTGACTTGACCATCAGGTACGGATTATCGCGAGTATATCTGCAGCAATGTGTCTATGTACTATCCGACGCGCAGAGTGCATACAACAACATGCACATGATGCTACGAGCGGTCCAGGACACAGCACTGGACCCCGAAGCCGGCAAAGCTAGGTGAGCATTTGGGCTTGACTATACCTCACACAATCTTCGGGGGCTGACCAAATCATAGACCAGAGCAACTTCTCCTCCAGGACGATCCTTCCTTCCTGCCCGAATTTGCTCTACCGCCGCCAGAGCTGCTGGCTGATCTTGGTCTCGGTTTGCCACTTGAACCACTGTTTCAAAATGGTGATTCCCAATCCCTCACCCCATTCGGCACGCGACAGGCCCCCAAAACTCCAGAAGGTCACATCGGCGGTCTTATTCTTCCTGGATCTTCCTCAGCCGGCCCGGGTAGATTCGCCATTCAAGGCGATGTTGGCCCAAGCAGCGTTGGCGGTCCAGGTGGCCTTTCGGGCGCTGGCGGTTTCGATGATGTGATGGACGACCCAGGTTTTACCTTTGACGATGATGGCAACCTTGTCGATCTCACAGATGCGAACCCTATCTTTCGTACACCAGAATATCCAGGAGGAACTGCGATGCCCAGTGATGCTGGGGCAAGTGCTCGTGTGAGACAAGAGCACGAGGATGGAATACGAGCTGGCGTGGAGGTGAGTTTTACCTGCGCCCTCCACCAATCTCACCACCTCTCACTTACCTCCCGTTCGTTTGCTGTACAGACTGTCACGTTTCTCTCTCTCTCTTCATCGCGTTAACACCAACTGACCTCACAAAGCAACTCGGCGACCAAATGGAATTCAATCTACCTATACTCGACAACGCTCTTCCTGAGGGCGAGGCATTTCCCATGAGACCCCAACAACAGCCCGGTATCTCTGCTGGGATCTCGGAATCCGACCCTACAGTGGTTGCGGCTGTTCGCCGCAAGAAGCGTGCTGCACGTGTTTTGCCCGCCGACGAGGCTGTGGAGCTCCGAAATAGGGACCTTGCCGACTGGAACGCCAACTACCTGGAAAACATGAAGAAGGCTTCTCTCGACAAGAGCCAGAAGTTCCTTTCTCAACAAGCCAAGAAAAATGCAGACTTCTATGTCTGGGGTGCAGGCATCGGAGGCATTGGTGCGCGACTGCCCGGCGTTACAGGACCAACTCCGTTCGACATGTTCACGGGTGACAGCCTTTTCGAGCTCTTCACTGGCACCAGTCGAAATGGTGTCGTCGGCAAGAAGCACGATCGGGACAGTGGTATCGATGATGTTACGCAAGAAGAAGCCCGTCGTGTACGTCAGAGGACCGACGAGCCCGAGGACCAGGTCGGTCGCGGACAAGAAGACGATGTTATGGTCATTCCTGGTGGAGACGAAGTCGAGCTTCCGCGCGAGACAGCCTCAGCTCTCGATGATCATCAAGCCTTTTCCGCGATGCCTTGGAACATCACCGCTTCTATTCGCGGTTCCTCAGCTATCCCGAAGAGTGGTCGTGGCGGTCCACCTTCTTCCCTGCCTAGCGCTCGACGTGGCAGTCGCCTGGTTTCAGCTTCTCCCCTTCACGGTCGCGGTCAGACTGGCGATCTCCAGCCGTTGGAGGGTTTCGACGAGGGCGAAGATAGCTTCAACAACCTTGGTGGCTTCGCAGGCTTCAGCTCTGAGCAACCTGAAGATGCTCTCGCTCAACCGACTGTTCGTGTCCGCGAAGCACTTTCTGCAGAGGGTGGGAACTTTGTCACTTTCGTGGCTGACGCTATCGACGATAAACGCGGTCGTGTCCAAGCTACTATGGAACCGATGTCCGATGTTCCGCGGGCTAATGCTGCTGCTGGCATCAACGAAGTTTCGTTCGAAGAACTGATCCCGCCCATGGAGAACAACAAGATTGTCGCTTCGCAGGCTCTGATGATGACCCTCACTCTCGGCACCAAGGGTATGCTGAATGTACGTCAGGACGAGCACTTCGAGGAGATTGGCTTGAGTCTTACCGAGAAGGCTGAGGCGGCTTTAACTACGGAGCCTGTCGATGAGATTGAAGAGGAGGGCAGTCACGTGGGACAGCAAGAGGAAGGCGATATTGTGGAGGAGCTAGAAGAAGCCGGACAGTTCGAGGAGCAATTTGCTGCGGGTCGGGAGGACACGGAGCAGGAGGGTGCTGGAGGCGACGACGATTCTCGCTATGGTGACTGAGTCTTTTCGCCTATTCTGTCGGCTTCACGGTGGATCACTCTACCCTGTCCTTTTCCTGCTTTACGACGAGGCTTCTCCTTCCATTTCCCTTTTCTTTTGCACGATAAAGGCGTTCTTTTCGGTGGGGCCGATACCCCTTTCCTGCATAGCCTGGCATGGCTCTTTTCCATTTCCCGGCTTCTGGCCACTTTTTCCTTTTAGTGTTTTCTCTTTCCTGTCCTTTCTATTTACCCCACGGATCCACTTGACTTGAAGTTCTAGTCTGCACTACCTAACGAATGTACAAACGATCGAGCGACATGCATGTAGAATAAGCGCACCTGACGCGCAAAATTCATCCTGCGACTGAACTAAATTTAGTTTTCTTTTGTGAAACCGTTAGAACTATGATAATCTAAACTGTTTCCCAACTTCCTTGAAGTGTCCGTTTACATTCCCTTCCCTGGGCGATTGCTTTTCCCTACGATGACAGCAAACGCTCAGCACATGACTGAGTCACTCACACCCTGTAGCTTTGTTCTCTTCGACCCTTCCCTTACGTATATATACCCTGCGACCCTTGACACAACCACAAAATACGAATCTGCATGCCAACACAGAGAAAACTAAAAGAGCAGGACAAACATGCCACTCATCAGCACCTTCAACTCCCTTCCTCGCAGGGGTATCCATCTTCAACGGCAAGCAAAAGCAGCGGGTCTCAAGGTCGATATCAAAACATCAAGCTGCACGTCAAAATTCCTCCACAACTCTGGCTCGTGCTCGCAACCTCGGTTGCCGGACCTCCGCACCCTCGAAGTCGAGCGTAAATTCGCACCCACGGGCCCGTCCCTCCAAGCGCTGCGCGAAAACAGCGGCAGGTTGGCGTTTGCAAGGCACGAGTATCTCGGAGTGGGCACGTTCAGGGATGCCTACTTTGATCGCGAGGGTGCGCTCATGCGGCGCGGCGTCTATCTGCGCAAAAGGGACGGTGCATGGGAAGTCAAGGTGCGCAAGGGCGGGGATTATGTGAATTCGAGTTTTGAGGAGTCGACCGATGTGGGCAGGATCTCGAAGATTGTGGGTGAGGTGTTGAGGAAAGAGGGCTTGGATGCTGCAGGTCGAGGGCGGCTTGCGAGGGAGGGGGATGAGGATGAGCACGACGACGGGGAGGGGGCGATGGGGCGATGTAGGTGTGTGGCGGATGTTCGTACAGCGAGGGAGAGCTGGAACATGGACGGGTTCAAGGTTGTCATTGATACTACGGATTTTGGGCATGTGGTTGGGGAGGTGGAGCTGGAGTATCAGTTGGGCGGTACGGAGGCTGCTGGGATGGAGGAGGGAACCGAGGTGGAGGGTGTGGAGAGGAAGATGCATGAGAGGATTGAGCGGTTCATGGGGATGCATCGGGATGTGTTTCCTAGGGGGAAGGTGGAAGGGAAGTTGAGTGCGTACTTTCGCTTGGAGAAGGAGAAGGAGAAGGAGGTAGAGAATGAAGGTAAATGGTGATGTATAGGAAACCGTTGTAGATCACGTGGGGAGGAAAATACATCAGGAGTTACATGCAAAAGCTCCACACGGCTTCACAATTCGCCGGTCTATTTCACGAGCTGAATCAACTATTTGGTGAGTGAAGCCAGGGTCAATCTACTTGGTTATCTTTGTCCAGATTGGGACGGAAAATACGTCGACTGGAGGGAAGGTAAGATCGGATTACGTCATTGCGCGTTCGCGACATCTCACGCGCTAAGCTGCAACCTCCACGTCAAACGTTCTTGAGACTCTCCGTGGCCTTATGGTTTGATGCACGTGCCGGTTACGCCAACAGCCACCGATGATTGAGTTCTGAGTTCCGAGTTCTGTTCTTTTCGCTTGCATTGATATCCTGTTCTTCCCCATCTGCGATACCCCCGTTTTCATTCCCACTACTTAGCATCTTCTCAAAATACCTCGAAGGATACCGGGTGGGAGAAAAAGAAGCCGTTCGCCATGTCTTCGGCAATGATATCGCAGACGCTGCAAGGCGCCGTCCTGAGCGCAACGTCGAATGTGATTGCGCAGGGCATTTCGGCGTACAAGGAGAACGTAGGTGCCCACCCCAACGCGCGCCTGACGCCTCCTACCTGAGCAGAGGAAATGGCTGACCATGTTGCATAGACGCCGTTCACACTCAACACATCGCCGATAATTAAATTCATCATCTTCAGCATCGTCAGCAACCCTCCCAACATCGTCTGGCAATCCTTCCTCGAAGACCTCTTCCCCACAAACGTGCCCGCCTCGCTCCCACCCTCCTCCAAGTCCTCCAAAGACAAGCCCAAGCCCAAAGCCGCGGCGACGCGCATGAGCAAGCGCAATATCCTGATCAAATTCATCCTCGATCAGACGGTCGGCGCCGTGTTCAACACGCTCATGTTCATCGTGTTCATGGGGTATATCAACGACAACGGAGGGGCGGGAAAGACCGGAGGTGCGTGGGGAAATATCGAGGCGGGGGTGAGGGAAAAATTCTATCCAATGATCATGGATGGGTATAAGTTTTGGCCGATGGTCAGTCTGGTGAGCTTTTTGTGGGTCCCGGTTGATAAGAGGGTGGTGTTTGGGTGTTCGGTTGGTGTCATTTGGGGGATTTATCTGAGCTTGATGGTTGAGGCGTAGTTGGGGGTGTGAGGGATGCAAGAGTGCATATACCACTCACCTGGATCAATTTCATTCGTAATCAATGTCTCCTGGCTTGTCGACTCGAAATCTGATAACTAATATGGCGTTATCTGGTGGTTGGAGGCGAAATCTCAACGGTATTGAAAGCCATCCATGGCACTGGGTCTCAACTTTAGTAAGCCTCTGCCTTTAAATTTTTTTTTTCACTGCTGCTGCCGGTCTCTGCTCCTCTTGCAACGAAGCTGCGCATCTTCATCCAAATCGATCATTATGGACCACCTCGCTGATGCCGGCCGTCCCGTCTCCGGGCCCAATGACGACCGGACGCCCGCAAACAGCTTGCGGACAACCCGTGCAAGGCCTCAGAAGTATTTCCAGAGTCGGCGTGTGCACAAGAGCGAGATTGTAAAACCGTGGCTCCAGAACAGGGATCCGAGGGAGAAATGGGTCACGATCATTCCCCTCTGTGGGATGTTTCTTGGACTCGTTCTATCAAGCCTTCTGATCTGGGACGGTCTCCGCAGCGTGACCGACTTCAAGTACTGCACCGTCTTGGACGAAGACTTCTCTTCGGGCCTCGACGACAAGATCTGGACGAAGGAGGTGGAGGTTGGTGGCTTCCGGTGGGTTCAAGCACATCATCCACCGCATCTCGTGCCGCACTGACATGACTCCGCAGCAACGGCCAATTCGACATGACCACCGGCAACGAGGAAAATGTCTTCATCAAAAACGGCATCCTCACCATCAAGCCCACGCTCCAAGACAAGGCCATGGTCGAGAGCAACGGCATCATCGACCTGCGCGACAGGGGCTGCACAGGGCTCACATGGAGCGACTGTGTGACGGCCACCAACACGACCAACGGCACCATCGTGAACCCGGCCAAATCCGGCCGCATCAACACCAGGCGCGGTGCGTCGATCAGGTTCGGCCGGGTCGAGGTCACGGCGAAGCTCCCCGCCGGCGACTGGCTCTGGCCTGCCCTCCGGCTGATGCCCACCGACAGCGTCTACGGGGCGTGGCCCAAATCGGGCGAAATCGACATTGTGAAATCCCGGGGCAACAACTACACGTACGCGCAGGGCGGCAGCAACATCGTCAGCAGCTCCCTGCACTTTGGACCCAACCCGGCGAACGATGGCTGGTGGCGTAACAACGTCAAGCGGCAGGCGTTGCACACATCGTACTCGTCCGGCTTCCACACCTTCGGCGTAGAGGTAATCATGCATACCCCCCCGTCCCCGCCCATCATGCGATGTCTCGATTGATTTTCCGAGACCATCTCCTCTCTCCACCCAAGCCAAAAAAAAGCCCACACTGACGCCCGAGCAGTGGAGCCCCAAATACATCTTCACCTACGTCGACTCACGGCTCCTCCAGGTCATGTACACGCCCTTCCGACAGCCCTTCTGGGAATACGGCCAGTTCCCGCTCTCGGACAACAACGGCACACGGCTCGACAACCCGTGGGCCCGGTCGTGGGACACGTCGGCGCCCTTCAACCAGGACTTTTACCTCGTGCTGAACGTCGCCGTCGGGTCCACGGACGGCTGGTTCCAGGACGGCAAGTCGGGCAAGCCGTGGCTGGACGGGAGCCCGACGGCGCCGAGGGACTTTTGGCTCGCGAGGGAGAGGTGGTTTCCCACGTGGGAGGCGGCGGGTTGGATGGAGGTCAAGAGGGTGACGATGATGCAGCAGAGTGGGTGGAATGGGTGTGTGGCGTGATGGTGTGTGGCTTTGGGGGGGGGCTTTAGATTGGCACGGGCATGTATTTTTGAATCGGGCGGTGTTTACGGTGGGGGGGGGGGGGTGGTTTCGGGTCGTGTGGTTGCGGTGGTGGTGTCTGTTTGGGTTGTTTACGTGTAGTGTTGTCCTGTGGCAATGGGGTACAGGATAAGCAATACACACTACACTACATACGACATGGATACTGCATAACGAATACACACATGTATACTATACGCCAGGCGGTTTGAACAGGGATGTGGCGAGTTTGAATTGATGTAGCTACACCACGCCACGCCGCGCCATGCTACGCAGCAAGTGATGAGCAAGGGCCTGAGACGGAAGTCGCGAAACAGACGGCTTGTTGGTGGAATAGATGGACACACCGAGAGGGAAGCGACGCTCGGCCACGCAAGCCGCGCCTGTAGCCCTCTCCTGCGTATACAGAGTAGACCCTGTATCGCCATCGCATCAATGTACGAAGGAGAGGGTTCAGAGTTTGACGCGACGTGGGCGTTTGTGCCGAAGGGGAAAGTGAGGCGCGGCACGGCTTGTGCCATGCAGTATGTGCATACATAGTACACACAGTGCGAAGGCTATCTGTCTATCTAATTCTGTTCGGGGCGAAGAGAGACGGGTGTGTCGATGCATAACGGGAGGAATAATGGGAGGGGGTGCATGGTGCGGCAGCCAATGGGAACGGAGCCTGCGTCTATCTCATCTGAATCGCGCGTGTGCGGCATCCCTGTGCTCTCTATCAAATCTCTCTGCAGCCCGGTCAGTTCACTTGCCTGCCCGCACACGACTCGCACTGGATTCTCCAACAGACGGGGGGAAGGGGGGCCGTTGGAGAAGTCTGTGCTGGCCGGTCGGTGTGCCGCAGCAACGTGGACGACAGAGTCCATGATGGTCGGGGCGTGCGGGCAAGCGAGGCGGGTCTTTCCTTTTCTCCAATTGTCCGAACGGGAAGTGCAGGCGTGGGCGGCGTGGGCGTGGGCGTGGCCATGGACATGGGAGATGGAGATGGGCGATGGCGATGGGCGATGGCGATGGGCGTGGAGATGGGCGCGTGGGCAGGTGGAATGTCGGCCAAAGTCTGTCGCATCCATCCCCCGAGGGCGTCCAAAGCTTCTAAATATACCTTGTACAGCCGGCGCCGACGGTCTGAAGCATGTACGGCGCTGCTGTGTGCACTACACCACCACCATGTATGTACATGGACTGAGTTTTGACAGTTGCACCGTGTGGCACGGCGCGCTGGTGAGAGAAGCTTGGGAACAGAGTTTCGAGCTTGCTTCCACAACGGGCAAGACGTGCAGGAGGAACGGCGGGCCAATTTGCTTTTGGTTTCGTGTCGTCGCTTTGGGGGCCTGGGAGGGATCCTTTTCTGCGCCGGCCGGAGCGTGGTTGCACTTCGCTCTTCATAATTCTCTCTGGAGATGGCATCAACCCCCGGTCCGTGCGGCCGCTATCGTAAGCGTCGCTCCATCCCTCGCGCTTTGGTGGTCGCCCAGCCTCGCAGTCTCCCAGTCCGATCACCAAAAAGGCCGGAGTGACAGCATCGTCTCCCTTGCATCCCCGTCCTCCACCTCCGCCGCGCATCCACCCACCCTTTCCACCGTGCCGCCCCTGCTCCAAGCTCCAAGCTCCAAGCTTCAAGCTCACCTCCCCGCCGCCGTGTCTGCGTCTCCAATGTCTGGCAGCAGGGCCCCGCTTGGAATTGTCCTGCCCCAGGTCCCATACGGCCGCCACCAAGTCGCACAAGTCGCCTCTTGAAGCCTGCTCCCACCTGCAACGGGGGCCCTGGTATGCCTGCGACTGGACGGGCTGCCTGTTCCGCTGGCCAGGCGACGCGAAGCTCGAAAACGGCGCCATCCGAACACCACCACGGCAGCCCGAAGCGCACGGAAAAGACACGGAGCTCACCGTCGGTGCCGGTCGCACAGAACGCTGCAGCCTCCGCAGGGCTGCGTCCCCCGAATCTGAAGCACCGTGCTCACTCGGCATCCATGGTTCCCAGCCACCAAGGGAGCGGAGACGACGAAGACGGCAGCAGCAGCAGCAACATCGACAACCACTCCTCGCTGGCCCACCACGGCGAGGCCGGCGATGACGAGGAAATTGCCGGCGACGAGTTCTTCCAGCGCTACCACTTCCCGCAGCCGGACAAGACAGACGCCGTCTCCTCCAGCTCTGCAGACTCGTCCTCCGACACCGAGGGCCCCATGTCGCCCACCCACATCAAGACGCGCTCCTCGGCGCCATCGGACATGCTGCCCAGCCCGCAATCGCCGGCACCGTCCGTGGCGGTAAGTGTTTGCTGCCCCCCTCCCACTGCAGGCCGTCGTGTTGACCAGTGTGCGCCTCCAGTCGGGCAACAGCGACTCCGCATCCTTCATGCAGGACCTCAACATTGCCGTGCTAGGCACAAGCGGGACCGGCAAGTCCACCTTCATACGCCGCGCCCTGAATCTGCCGGACACCGGCTCGTCGTCTGTCTGCACCCGCAAGATGACCATCGACGGTGGATACTACATTGTGCGATTCGTGGAAATGGCCATTGGCGACGTGCAGATCGGGAACAGCAACACCATACGCTGGCCAGACAAAATCGACGGCCTCGAGGCGCCGCGCATAGATGGAGCTGTGACCATGTATGATGTCACAAACAAACTGAGTTTGAAGCTCGTGCCCGAAATGCTGCGTCAGTACCTCTGCTTGCGATCGGGAGAGCGACGTGGTTGCGTTCGCCTACTGACAGTGTGGAACAGATGTACTGTCCAAGTCGGGCCTTCCCTTCATCTTAGTGGCGGCTAAATGCGACCAACAGCCCCGCGAGGTAGACCCGACCATCATCGAAGAAAGGGCGAAGAAGTTCTCCGGAGATGTCAGCGCTTTCCAAACCTCTGCAGAACAACCAGAGACCCAACGCGGCTGCCTGTCGGTGATAACCCGCGCCGTGATTGCCTCGAAACGACGTGAGCCGTCCTTGGTGTACCTACCGCCTTGTTGATCGCTGACCCTTTCCAGCCCGTTCGCAAGCATCCATGGCCCGCCGGCGGGCGAACTCGTCTGCGGTACGGTCGAGCATAACAAAAGATCCATGGGGGCGAAAGCACGAGCGCGCCAGCTCAGAGTTCTCGGCAAGATATCGGCCACGTTCATCCGAGAACCCAAGCGGCCAACGGTACAAACCGGGCGAAACGAACAAGACCTTCTTCAATTTCGAGGAAGAATCCCCCGCCCAAGACTCGAACGAATCCGACGGAGACGCATCGGACGGCGGAGAGGCCCCCTCGGACGAAAACGGGTACACATTCGACCAATTGGTCGATCGATTGATTGCGCAACCGCTGTCCAAGAACGACTCGAGATATGTTTCGATATTCCTGGCACTGTACCGAAGATTCGCGACACCAGGCCAGCTGCTCGAGGCCATTTTGAAACGATTCGAGTCTTTCAAGCGGAGGCAACTCCCGCCCATGATACGCATCATTGAGCAGATGCGCGCGCTTGCCGTCCTGCAGCAATGGGTCGCCTTTTACCCGGGCGACTTTGCGTTCCCCACCACACGGAAAACGCTGCGGAAGTGTGCGTCGGCATTGTCCATCAACCGCGAGTTTGCAGCTGCCGCGAAGGAAATCCTCTATGCTCTCGAAGTCGTTGCGGAGGATGACGATACGGACTGGGCATGCAGCGACCGGCAACGGCTCCAACATGACAGCCTGACCAACTTCCACACGGCTCTGGACGAGGATTCGGAGGATGACGACTTTACAAGGGCGCTCGGGAGCATGTCCATGTCATCCTCGGAGAGGCTATCCATCGCGAGGAGCAGCATGACGGGAACCTCGCGGACCACACAGTCATCGGTAGGGACGGTGAGCTCGACTCAAACTCTGCTCCATTGGGTCGAGAGACATGAAAAGCAAGCTCAGCTGCTCGTGCCAAACCCGATAAAGACGCTGTCGAAAGTGCAGTGGCACCAGATCATAGCCGAATCGGAACAAGCCATCGCCCGGGAGCTGACGAGGATTGACTGGATCATGTTTTCCTCCATCCGGCCACGGGATTTCGTGCGCCATGTTAGCGCGACCTCGGACGACAAGAAAAAATACAAGAGCTTGGTGAATGTGGCGCGGATGAGCGATCATTTCAACCACATCGCCTACCTGGTCGCAAACTATATCCTCTTGCGGGACAAGCCGAGGCACCGAGCCTTGATGATGGAGAAGTGGATGAAGGTGGCTCGCGAGCTGCGCAAGATCAACAACTACAACACCCTGGGCGCCGTCATCGCAGGGATCAAGAATGCTTCCGTGTACCGGCTCAAGGAGACGGCCAGCCTCCTGCCACAGCAGGTCGGGCACGACTTTACCCGACTCGAGATGCTCATGAACACGACCAAAGGCTCCGCAGCCTATCGTCTCGCGTGGGAGAATAGCTCGAGCGAACGCATACCCTTCATCCCACTGCACCGCGGGGACCTCGTGTCGGCCTCGGAAGGCAACTCGACGTTTGTGGGCGACAAGTCGAGATGCTTTGAGCCGTCCGGGCCGCACCCGGGTACCAGCGTCTTTCCGGGCGGAACCTCGAGCCGCAGCACCCGAGAGGCGCCACCCGGGGGTGTTTCGGGGAAGGAGAGGATCAATTGGCGCAAGTTTGACATCATGGGGCAGGTTGTCGTTGCCTTCCAACGGGCGCAGGGGACGCCCTATCCGAATTGGCCGAAGAATGAGGAGATACGCAATCTCATTCTCGACGTCAAGATCTGCAAAGACGAAGACGTAAGTGCTCGAGTAGTACCTCTCACCCTTTGGACGTTCGGTGTTGACAAGAAGGGCAGGACCTCTACGACCGAAGCGTACAGCTCGAAGCTGTCGCTTCCGGCGAGAAGAAGAGACTGTTCAACTGGATTCGCGAACGTGCGTAGTCCAAGCCTTCCTACCCGCCCTGCGCATTCCCGGAGGACTTCCGTCTCCTCGTTCCCTGAGGCGAAGCCACCACATAGTGCGCTTTCTCCCATCCGCCCCTTGACCGAGAGAATGTCTGCTAAGCGTAGGTCCGTCGTACAGCGAGACTGTCATTGCCTCACCTCCCACCCGCGCAAAATTACCAGACCGAGGCGCCTGTGTACATGCGCATTTGAGGGTTTCTATTCGTCATCCTTGTCGTCATCATGCGTCCTGCCTACATCATACCCTTCCTACCCTTTCGTTGCTGGCCGTTGCCTTTCGTCGTTGATTTCGGTGCGTGATACCTTTGGAATGTCGGCGTGGATGGATCTGGATGGAATGGATGGAATGGATGCAATGCATTTGGGCATGTGAACTGGAAAATAGGGGGGAAAATCTACATCATCATCATCACCTGATCGGTCGGGAGAGCGGGGGATCTTTTTGGCATGTAAGAGGTTGTAGCAGTTGTTCAGGTGTTGGAGACGGTTGCGAGCTCAAGCTCATCACGACGTAATGAAAGCAATGTCAATCGCAGAAGATGTCATGTTTGGTGATGAGTGGTTTGCCATGTGTGGGAAAGCAGGATTCGAGCGATGATCAGAGGCTGAATTGAGAGACAATGTTGGGTCGTTATGGTACATGCGCTCTAGTGTAGTACTGCCAGGCTGTGATTCATGCGTATGTCTCCAACCAGATGAGGAAATGAGGTGCGTCTCCCGCCTGTGCGAAAAAAATCGATTCGTCTACTGGTCGAGCTTGCAGGGGAAGTTGCCGGCCTCTGCGCGCACATGGTCAGTCTCCTCGTTCCTCCTCCCGGTCTCTTTTTTCTCCGG
Source organism: Corynespora olivacea (assembly GCA_019202945.1). Lineage (NCBI taxonomy): Eukaryota > Fungi > Ascomycota > Dothideomycetes > Pleosporales > Corynesporascaceae > Corynespora > Corynespora olivacea. Next base: position 45,064 of record JAGQEM010000196.1, read on the forward strand.
GTGTGTGTGTGTGTGTGTGTGTATACGTACCACGCTGGTCGTCCCATCGCGCCGTCCAGCCGCCCGGGCACAGGGATCGGTAGGCCAGGAAGAACTGCAGTCGCGTAAGCTTCCGTCCGACGCACGAGAAGGGAAGGGAAAGGAAAGGGATGCGTACCTGGCGGCACGGAGCAAAGTCCTCGCCCTTGGCCAGGATGCACTTGTGGTAGTCGACGTAGTTTTGCCAGCAGTGCTTGGTCTGGTTCTGGTTCGGGAAGCGGGCGTCGAAGCCTGGAGTTCATCAGCACAGGCTCCCCCCGTCGAGCAGGGCAGGGTGCGGAATCGACCGAGGAAGCGTGCGGGGGCGGCCTCGGGCGGGGGCTGCGGGCGGAGTGGGTGGCATACCGGCTGCGAGGTGGGTTGGTCAGCTTAGCTTGTGTGTGTGTGTGTGCGAGGGAGCGGCAGAAGACATACCTGTGACGAACTTGAAGGGCTTGGTCTCGGTCTCCTCGTCGGACATGATTGCGAATTGGGTGGAGTGGAGGGGGTGGGTCAATTGGGTGGGCGGGCGCTTGGGGGAGAGGGTGAGGGTGCGGGTGAGGGTGAGTGTGGTGACGAACGAGACGAGGTGAGGTTGCCCGGATGGTTCGATTCGACTGCGCCTTGTCCCCTGACCAATTGGCGGCTCGGCAATTTGTCGGCCAACACCACAGCTATCGTCGGTGCTCCCTCCCCGGCTGTTCCTGACGTGAACCCCAACAACCATCCTCCAAAATCTCCGCTCCACCACCCCCCGACCGAACGGCGAGAGAAACCCCAGAGTCCAAGGAATCATGTTCACGGCTACCAGCGTCAGGGCCATGCGGCCTGCGCGGGCGATGTTCATGCGCCAGACGGCGCCGCTGTACATGAGGCAGACGGCTCGCATGATGAGGCCCGTCCCGGTACGCCGAGAAGCTCCCCCACCCTTTTTTGCGTGCGGATACTGATGCGGTGTAGAAGGAAGAGCATGGCGGTAAGGCATTGGGTTCCCGAGGCGGAGGGCGAGGGTGGCGTGGTGTGATGGCACGGCATGGCACGGGATGGGATATGATGCGATGCGATGGGTGCTGACGAGGGAATTGCAGCTCATACCATTTCGCAGCGTCTGCGCCAGCTCAAGAAGATCCCCGCCGAGTTGATCCCGCTGGGTGAGTTTCCCCCCCCCCCCTCGCTGGTTGTTGAGGTTGGTGGCTAATTGTGTGCGTGGTTAGGCATTGTCCTCTTGTAAGTCTTTCCGGCCCCGTGGTTTGGTTGGTCGTGTATATGCATGTGGCGCTGGTGGTCTGACGGCTGCTTGTACAGGGTTGCTGTCGGCGCCGCTTTCTTCTCCATGGGCAGGAAGCTCATGGTCGACAAGACGCTGCGTCTCAAGGGAAGGCAGTCGGTTGGGGAGAAATAGACGGCCGGCATTCGTTCGCTGTGGGGGAGGCATCTGTACAAATGGAGGGGATGACTACTGTCAAGCTAGAAATGTGAAGCATTGGTTTCCTATGTGCACCCATGTGTTTGTGTGTGTGTTTTGTATGTTTGTGTGTGTGTGTTTCGTATGTTTGTGTGTGTGTGTGTGTATGTTTGTGTGTGTGTGTGTGTGTGTGTGGCACCATGTTGGGTGTGAAGAGGGTTATATTTCTTTTCCTTTGGACCAAACTCCTGTACATGCTGGGGCATATCCTGCAACCCGCCCCGTTTCCGAAGCCTACGAAAGAAAGAGGGAGAGAATACTTTTGGCTGCACCTCGATCGCCATCCAAGCACACAAGACGGAAAGGACAACCTCACGCCTGCTTCGGACCCGCCTCGTCGAGCCCTTCCAGGCCTTGCATCGGGTCCATCGGAGCCTCGTTCGACTGCTCTCCCACCTGCTGAGCGGCCTGTCGATCCTCCTCGCTAACGGCATGCTTCGCTATCCAGCCCTCCTACATACCTCCGGGTCAGCAGCCGTCGGGACACAGAGAGCGCGGAGAGGCAAATCACATACCTGCTCCCAGATGGCCGTCCTGCTGCCCAGGCCCTCCTTGGGATCCTTCTGGGGCTTCGCCGGCGCCACCTTGATGACCTGGCCGTAGAGCTCGCTGCGGTCCATGTTGTCCATCGCATCCGTGGCATCGCCCGCGCTCTCGAACTCGACGTAGCCGAAGCCGCGGTGCGGGTCCTTGGAGCTGGGCGCCTCCGGCTTGGGCAGGTTGACGTCGACGATGTCGCCGAAGGGGAGGAAGGCGTGGTACAGGGTTTGCTGCGTCACGGCGTGGTCGAGGCCGCCGACGAAGACGGTTGCTTTTAACCGCGATGACTCGGCCATGGTGCAGGGAGAGGGGGGCGTGTGCACATGTGCTGTGCTGGCCTGGCCTGGCCTGGTCTGCTGTGGTGTCTGCTGGGGCGTCTGGTCTGGCGTGGCCTGGTCCGGTTCGAGTGAGGGCACGTGACGACCAGACACCGCGCCAAGTCCGTGCGCACGATGATGAGGAAGGCCAGGTGGAGTATTGAAGTCGAGCTGCACACCCATCCCGCCCCCAGACTCCCCGACCCCCCGACTCCTCCCTTGCACGCTGCCTTCTCCCCCCCCTCTCCCCCTCTGCGTTGCAAGATCCAACGTCCCGGCCGCCTCCTCCTGGACCGACTTCCATTTGTTCTGAGCTGACAGCGAGCGGCCGCCGCAATGGTCCGTCTGCGAGAGATTCCCCGGACGGCCACGTTTGCGTGGTCGCCGGGCTCCACCCAGCCATTGATTGCCACGGGCACCAAGGCGGGCGCTGTCGACGCCGACTTCTCCAATGAAACCACGCTGGAGCTCTGGGAGCTCAACCTGGACAGCGCCGAGCAGGCCGTGGAGCTCCAGCCGGCGGCCACGCTCGGCGTCGAGTCGAGGCAAGATAGGCCATCCCCGTGAACGGACGCGATGGGGCTGACTCGCTGCAGGTTCAACGACATTGCCTGGAGCCAGCCGAGCGAGCAGCATCCCCGCGGGATAATAGCGGGCGCGTTGGACAGCGGGGCGCTGGTGCTGTGGGATGCCGAGAAGCTGCGAGCGGGTCAAAGGTCATTATTGCGATCCCCATCAACCTGCACGTGGCAGGAGTGCTGAATGTCTTCGCAGCGATGCTCTCATTGAGCAGATCGACAAGCACACCGGCCCCATCCAGGCCCTCCAGTTCAACCCCTTCCGCCCCCACATCCTCGCCTCGGCCGGCGCAAAGGGCGAGCTGTACGTGCACGATCTCGACGACCAGTCCAAGAGCTTTCGCCTGGGCAAGGCTGGCGCGAACCCCGACGAGTACACCTCGCTGGACTGGAACAAGAAGGTGCCGCACATCCTCGCGACGGGCAGCAGCGGCGGTTTCGCCACGGTGTGGGATGTCAAGGGGAAGAAGGAGAACCTCACATTGAACAACTTTGGCAGGAAATCCGTCAGCGCGGTGTCGTGGGACCCGGATGTCCCCACCAGGCTGGTCACGGCGATTCCCGCGGACCAGAACCCGCTCGTGTTGGTCTGGGACCTGCGGAATTCGAACGCGCCGGAAAAGACGCTGCAGGCGCACGATCAGGGCGTGCTTTCTATATCGTGGTGCGCCCAGGACAGCGACATCCTGCTGTCCTGCGGCAAGGACAACCGCACCATCGCATGGAACCCCCACACGGGCGAGGTGCTGGGCGAATTCCCCGTCGTGACCAACTGGACCTTCCGGACCGCCTTCAGCCCCTCCAACCCGAACCTTCTCGCGACCGCCTCGTTCGATGGCAAGATCGCCGTGCAGACGCTGCAGAACACCGGAGGTGCTGCCGACCAGGCCAAGTCGACCACCCAAGCGCTCGACGGCGAAGACTTCTTCTCCAAGACGCACGTGGAGCCGCAGGGCGCGTCCTTCTCGCTCAAGACACCTCCCAAGTGGCTGAGGCGACGCGCGGGTGTGTCGTTTGGTTTCGGCGGAAAGCTGGTGCGATTCGGCCTGGTCGATTCAAAGTCGAAGATCAGCATTTCTACATTTGTCGTCGATTCCGACATTGGTACCGCCAGCGAGGAGTTTGACAAGGCGCTGGCGAAGGGCGACCTGGCTGCAATCTGCGAGTCCAAGATCGCCAAAGCTACCACGGACGAGGAAAAGGCGGACTGGACCGTCATCGGGACTTTGATTTCAAGCGACCCGCGCACCAAGCTTGTCGATTATCTGGGCCTGTCCGAGCCCAAGGACGAGGCGGCAGAAGAAGAAGAAGAAGGAGAGAAGAAGGTTTCCGATCCGGCAGCGGAGAATGGCGACGAAGGTGCTTCCTTTTTCGACCAATCTGGCGAGGGAGCCAGCTTTCTCTCGGATTTGGCTGCTTCAAAGGGTGCAAAGACGAACAATCCGTTCCAGGTCTACACCGGTACGGAATCGGACGCCGACAAAAAGGTCACGCAAGCGCTCACCCAAGGCTCTTTCGAGAAGGCGGTCGACGTTTGTCTCAAGGAGAACAGGCTATCGGATGCGTTCATGATTGCCATCTGCGGTGGAGAGAAGTGCATCGCAAAAGCACGGGCAGCCTACTTCAAGAACCAGACAGATGGCCCCAACTACACACGACTGTTGGCCTCGATTGTCGGCAACAACCTTTGGGATGTCGTCTACAACGCCCATCTCAAGGACTGGAAGGAAGTCATGGTCACATTGTGCACTTTTGCCGATGCGACCGACTTCCCCGACCTCTGCGAAGCGCTCGGGGATCGTCTCGAGGAGGCCATCTCCGAAGATGCGTCGTACCGAAAGGACGCGTCGTTCTGCTATCTGGCAGGATCCAAGCTGGAAAAGGTCGTGGTCAACTGGGCACAGGAGCTCAAGGAAAGCGAGGCCGAAGGGGTGGAGAACTCCGAAAAGGACAACAGCTTCTCCATTCACGCTCGCTCGCTTCAGGACCTCATTGAGAAGGTCACAATCTTCCGACAGGTTACCAAGTTCCAGGATGCAGAGCGGTCCAAAGAGGCGGATTGGAAGCTTGGCCCACTGTATGCCAAGTATGTCGAGTATGCCGATATCGCATCTTCGCATGGACAGCTTTCCATTGCGGAGAAGTACCTGGATCTCCTTCCCGAGAAGTATCCGGCAGCGGACGTAGCCCGTGACCGTGTCAAGAAGGCAACCAGGAAGGCTGCACCGCAGGCCGCTGCTCAACGCCAGGCTCAGGTTCCTGCCACCAACCAGCGACCTTCCCGTGTCGTTCCCACGTACCAACCTCAACAGCCAGCCGCCATCCCAGCGCCAGCACAGCAAACAGGCTCACCGTACACTCCAGTCAACCCTCTTTCTGCACAAGCACAAGCAGCGCCATCTGCTTTCCCCGCTGCTCCTGCACGAAATGCATACACACCGGCTGGCTACCAGCCGTCAGCCCCTCAGCCCGGTTACGGCGGGTATGGAGCACCTCCGTCGCATCCCGTTGCACCACCCCCTCGCAACAACTTCAACAGCTCGCCGGCACCGCCTCCAGCTGCCTCCCGTAGAGACATACCCGCGTGGAACGACACTCCAGACTTTGGCCCACCCAAGCCTGCTTCACGTCGTGCCACCCCGCTCAACGCAGCGAACACACCCTTTGGCAATCCGAATGGACCCCAAAGTCATGGGGCGTCGCCTATATATCCTCCAATGGGTAGGCCGACCCCTCCGCCTCCGCCAAAGGGGCCTCCTCAGGGACCTGCTCGCGTTTCGTCACCACCGACATCATCTGCCCCTCCAACGAACCCATACGCTCCCCCGCAAGCATCGAACGCGTACACTCCGACTCAACCGACAGGCTTCGCCCCTCCCCAGCAGCCACCTGTACCCCGTGGTGCTTCTCCGTATATGCCTCCGCCGTCGGCAGGAGCAGCATCGTCGAACCGATATGCACCTGCTCCCGGCTCGACCCCGTCAGCTCCCCAAGGAGGCATGCCCCCACCACGACAGATTGCGCCTCCACCGACGCAGTTCTCGGGTGCTTCCCCTTATGCTCCATCCCCTGCGGCGTCACCTTATGCGCCCGCAGCGGCCCAGGCACAAGCGCCCCCCCAATCGGCGGCACCACCGCCTCGAGGGCCTCCCCAAGGACCACCTCGAGCTGGACTTCCCCAGGGTGGACCGCCAAGACCTGATTCGCGCCCCGGCACTGCAAACTCGCAGAGAGCGGCTCCTCCGTCCGCTACCAAGCATCGTAAGTCAAAGATTCCAAGGCACGCGGCTGTACCACTACTAAACTTTGCGTAGCCGCCGGTGACCGTTCCCACATTCCGCAGTCATCTCGCTCCATCTACGAGATTCTCAACGCCGATCTACAGCGCGTAAAGGGCAAGGCTCCAGCTCAATACAAGCAGCACATTGCAGACACGGAGAAGCGTCTCAACATCCTCTTTGACCATCTCAACAACGAGGATCTGCTCAAGCCGGATACCATCCAGGAGATGAATGAGCTTGCTGTGCATTTGCAAAACAGGCAGTATGATGAGGCCATTGCCATCTTCTCCGACTTGATGACGAACAAGACGGATGAAGGGAGTAACTGGATGGTGAGTGCTCAGACTTGTTGTGTGAAGTGAAGTGAAGTAACTGACTTTGGCACAGGTTGGTGTCAAGAGGTTGATCCAGTTCAGTAAGGGGACGCCGCATTGATTAGACAGAGCGGAGGTGGGGGAGGATTGAGGCGGGAAAGAGAGACGTGAAAAAAAAAAGGATGAGATATGATTATTTTGGGTAGAGTCATGATTAGCGGTGGGTGTGTGTAGAGGATGATGGTGAACAGACTTGACGTCAACTATGAGGTGGAATGGAATGGCATGAAAGTTGTAGTTTATTCAAGTCGTGATCGTACTCAGCCGCGAGATTCCTCGAGACTTGGCTATATCATTGCACCGATGGTTCAAGCCCTGGGAACAGGCTCGTCTCCAGTATCAACTTGGCATGATGAAAACAGAACAATAGTGCTTGGGTGTCCAGGAACCTACTACAGGACTACCGGTCATCGAGAAAGGCCATCGACTCCTTGATGCTGGCTCGTATCGACTCCGCGTACGACTTGCTACCCCGCCGTGGCTTGACATCCTCCTGGGCCATGACGGCCCAGAACAAGCGTGCTCGATGGGCACGGGAGAAGATGCCCGGGGCGGCGGCCGCGGTGGGTGGTGAGGCGGCCGAGAGGCAGTATTCGGCTGGAATCCCCATACAACGCTCCAGGGTTTGCACCTGGCCCTGGATGGCATCGAGAATGCCCGTGGCATACGCCTTCAACGGCATGTCCTGGAGCGAAGAGAGGCCGCCGATGCGGAGTACGGATTTGACCTTGATGGACTCGTACGACTCCGGTGGCAGCTGGCAGAGGTATTTGTGGATGCGGTGGAAGAGGGAGTCGAAAAGCCTCATCAAGGCAAGGTAGCCGGACAGGGCCAGGAGCACGATCTCGGTGCCGGGCGCATCCTCGGTCTGCGTATCATGCAGCGGAGCCGCCGGCGTCAAGCTCTGGATGATGTCGGTGAATTCTCTGCTGCAGGTAAGAAGCAACGCTGCCGGGTTCTCGACGTCTCGGCCCGCGCCGCCCCCATCTTTGCAGTGCTGCAGGACTTTGGAGGGGGGGTCCGAGTAGTATGCGTCCACGGTCGCAATGCGCCGGTCCACCTCCTCTCGGAACCTCACCAGAGAGCTTGCCGCGCTGAAGCATTGTGGTAGCAGGGGAGTCGGGGGCAGAAGAATGTCCATGTCGAGGGCGGTGCTGGCGTCCCCGCCCATGTGAAGCATGGCGTCGAGTTCATCCTCGGCACCGAGAAGCCCCTGAAGCTGTGAGGGGCTGCTCAGCTGATCTTCGCCCGGCGCAGGGCTCCGATCCATCCAAGAAGGGGAAGAGGGCGAGCCGAAGAAAGCGGACATGTCGGCCGGCGGCGCCACCCAGAAATCCGGCGATGGCTCATGAGCCACCGGGTCGTCGTCTCCTGGCGGATGCGGATGCACCCTTGCCGGCGCGGGCACCACGGCCATCGCGGCCGACGAGGAGACGGCGAGACGCTGCTTGGGCGGTCTTCCGGGGTGGCCGGGGGCGCCTGTCACGCATCGCGCGCCCATGTAGCAGCAGCGGGCGCACGGCGCCGTGCTGTCTTGGGCGCGAAGGCATCGAACTCGCTTTGCTCTGCACTGGTCGCAGGCGGAGCGCCTGACGGCGGGCTTGAGCATGTAGTTGGTATTGTGCTTGTGCTTGTGCTTGTGCTTGAAGAGACACGGAAAAGCGATTGATTGCGAGGATGTTGGCATGGTTGGTCAGGATACATGGGCTGGAGTAAGGAGAAGAAAGCCTCCTCGGAGGGTTTGTAGCCAGCCAATGAGCAAAAAGAATACCAAATAGAATCCATCACAGTACATTGTTGTCGAATACTTTGGCCAGTATGGATTCTAGTGAATGTCCTCCGTCTTCCTCTCCACCATGCCAAAGGCGGTGTTGTTGTCCCTTCTGAGCGGCACCTGCCTCATGGCAGCAGCAGCGACGAGCCCCACGGCGCCAAAGGCAATGGCAACCTGCCAGGACCGCTGGAGCGCGCTGCTCTGCACGGACATCACCTGAGCACGCGTCTGTGCCGCGAGCGCGTCGAGAAAGCCGACTTCGGCGGCCCCGTAGGCCCCGCCCGCCATGAACTCGGCGGCCACGGCGGCGTCGCCGATGGCGCCCGAGCCGGCCAGCCGCGCGGCCCGGTTGGTGTAGACGGTGCCGGCCACGGCGACGCCCCACATGACGCCGAAGCTGCGCAGGAAGCCCCAGGTGGCCGTCGCCAGCGCCGTGTCCTGGTCGGTCAGCGGGGCCAGCAGCGCCGGGAGCATGGCCCCCATGCCGAAGCCCGCGCCGAAGGACTCGAGCACCTGGAAGCCCACCCACGCGCCCGTGCTCGAGTCCTCGTCCAGGAGCGTGAACAGGCCAAAGCCGGCGGCGATCAGGGCGAAGCAGAGCACGAGGATGGGCTTGTAGCGGCCGAACCTGCTGAGCAGCAGCCCGCCGAGGATGGCGCCCGGGAGGAGTGCGAGGATGGTGGGGAGAAGGCGGATGCCGGCGTCGTAGGCATCCACGGCGAGAACGCCCTGGAAGTAGACCGGGAGGAAGTAGAGTGCCCACATGGTGACGATGCCGTGGAGAAAGGTGAGGAGGAAGACGGTGGCGCTCGTGGGATTGCCGAAGAGGTGGAGCGGCATGATGGGATTGGGCGTGAGGCGGGCGTTGCCTTCGAGCACGACGAAGGCTCCCATCGTGGCCAGGCCGACGAGGAGCGGCACGAGGACCCGATAGGAGGACCACGGGTATTGCCCTCCTGCCCAGCCCAGGGCAACCAGCACCGGGACGGTGCCGCCGATGAAGAGCGTGTTCCCCAGCCAGTCGAGGCTCCAAAACTTGGTGGCCCACGCCTGGGATCCATCGTGCTTGACCTGCAGGAAGGCGACCAGCAGCACAATCGCAACACCGCCGATGGGCAGCGTCATGTAGAAAGCCCAGCGCCAGGTGCTGTAGCTGACGAGCAGCCCGCCAAAGAGAGGGCCGAGGGCGGCTCCGATGCCGACCATGCCGAACACGGCGCCCATGTACGTGCCTCTCTCGCGCAACGGCACCAGGTCGCAGATGACGATCTCGCAGAGGACGCCGATGCCCGCGCCTCCGATCCCCTGGATCGCTCGACCGCCGATCATCGCGGCCATGCTGGTGGCTCTGCCCATCCCCCTTCTCGTCAGCAAACACCCTGAGCTCCGTGGGACGAATACCGAGGAAGCGGCAACTCACCCGCCACAAACACCGCTCCCAGCCATGAAGAGAGCCCCGGATACGATCAGGGGCCACCGGCGGCCAAACACGTTGGCAAGCTGGCCAAACATGGGCATGAGAGAAGTCCTGCATGAAATAAACCAAGTCCCAGAACCGGTGGCTCACGTTGGAGGCGGGGAGGGAGGCTTACATGGTCAGGAAGTATGCGTTGGAAACCCAGATGAAGTTTTTGCCCCCTCCCAAATCCGCAACGAGCGATGGCATGACCGTCGACGTGACTGTGGCTTCCAGAGACGTGAGGAGGCTGATGAGAGAGAGGACAACGATGATGGCCCAGAACCTCGGCCCCTTTTGAAACTTTGGCGGGCTCTTTTCCGTGCTCGCATCCTGGGCATCGACCGAAGCTTCTGTACACTCCAGAGTTGAAGCGGCGGCGTCTTGTTGTGTCATCGTGCGCGACAAGATCAGTAGTAGCAGTGGTAGATAGTAGGTGCCGCTAGTAGCAGTATGGGATGATAGGCAGGCTGTGGGGCTAATGCGAGCGTCGAAGCAGAATGAGGCGCGAGCGAGGAACTGTAGGTACCCATCTATCCAAGGCCGAATGGCGTCCGGTAATTATGGTGGCACGGCTGGAGTGACTCCATGCTCTTTTGGGTGAACGCCGCGGAGGGTTTCGTTGGATAAATGTGTGAACGACCTCGCAGGGTTTTTTTTTTGGTTTTCTTTCGCGGCTGCCGTGATCAGGAAAAACAATGTAGCGCGGTGGACAGTCTTCCTGCTGCAGGGAGAGCTAGCTCAAGAGTTGCCGACTTCAAATTTTGTCTCGAGCCCTGTAGATGGATGTGTTGGAGGCTGTCATCAATCCATTCCAAAACGACCAAAGGGGACGCCAATGAACTTGACGCCTCCACCATAATGCGTTCAACTTCCAAGATGGTCTGATTATAGGCGTAGCCGTTAATGGCTACATGGCCAACTCTTGTAAGCAATAATCAATCACTGTGATTTACCATATCATCAGCGCGGGCTTTGATAGCAATATTACCTATCGTTGTTCCCAAGGCGCACTAGTAGGCCAGTGCGAACACAACAGGAAGACAACCAACCTGTGGAGATGGTATGCTTTCTCTAGTGATATTAAGTCAATACAGAGTATGCTATACAAACATGCCCACGCATTGCCACCCATGTCGAGCGACCCCGCCCTCTATCGCAGTAGCCTCGTTAATACACATCATCTTCTCAATGCTCTCGGTGTCTCGTCCTCTCCTACACTTGGAGTTTCGTCTGACTCACTAGCCGACTAAGTACATATGGTAAATTGTGGTGCGGATGACTACCAGTGACCTCAGTCTGGCCATCTATTCTCACCATATCACCGAGTCAGCACTCTGCCACTCACTACTGAAACGATCACTCGCGCTCTGCAGCTCGACTGTCGAGAAACTATATGTGCAGTGAAATGCCTGCAACGAAAGGTCAAGAAAACATCACTCTTCGTAGCTATGAGGAAGCCCGTGCAGCGGAATCCTCAAAAACAGCGGCTGCTACCCCACACACTTGCGAATTCTGCTCTAAGCTAGTTGTAAAATTTCCGAGATCTTCAGCTCGACACGCTAGTCATGTCAACATTCCATGGGATTTCCCTATCGAAGGACTTACCGAAGAGGTATATCGAGGCGCTGCCGCAAGCAGCTACCCTCTGTTTAGGAGAACAGAACCGGATAACTATACTCTTCTATTTAATACTAACCCACAATACACTTTCTATAAGAAGAGCTGTGCGAGTGGTTCGATTTATCAGAACTTCTTCCTAAGGGTTACTGAGCGCGGCGGTAAAAAGGGGATTAAAGGATCCAACGCCGTTTTATATCGGGCACGTATGCGACCGTCCTATCTGCACAAGAATGGTGGGCTCAACTTTGTATTTACAGATAGGGATCTCTTTATCGTTACCAGTATGTTTGGATCAGGCTGAAGATGACTCGAACAAAGCTAACAAGGGTGAAGGCTCCACCATACCGAGCTGGATATCCACTAGATGGGAAACGAGGGGTTCATTGGCCACAGATGATTCCATTTCACAAGCGAGGACCTGGCTGCGGGAGTGCATCGATACGAATTCTCACCACAACTGTAGCCTGAGCTCCACAGATTTTGTTCCTACAAGACTCGTCCGGATCTCGACTTCTGGCGACGCTTTTGTAGTCACAGTCGTAGAAACCAAAGGAGTACACGTACCATGGTGCGCACTGAGTTATTGCTGGGGTGGCCCGCAATATATGCAAACGACAAGCACCAACTCGAAAAAACGGGTCTCGGAGTATTGATTTGTGCGAGCTTCCAGCGACCATTCTCGACGCAATTCTCATCACCAGTAAAATTGGGATCTCGCATTTGTGGATCGACAGTCTCTGCATTATTCAGAATGTTCAACAAGATGAAACAGAGGAACTTTCGTGTATGCCAAGGATATACAAAGAATCCACCTTAACTATTGTAGCCGCTTCTGCTGCTACCTTTAAAGAGGGGTTTCTTCACCCAAGAGCGCTGCGAGAACATCCAACATACGGACCTCCCATCAAGCTACAATGCAAGGATGAACGAGGTACGGAAGGAGCAATTGTTCTCCATCGAACATTCAGGCCTACGGAACCGATTCATCAGCGCGGATGGACCATGCAAGAACAGCTGTTGTCCCCAAGGATGCTCTTGTACAACACATCGACCATGGCCTGGTTATGCAAATCTCGGACATATACAGACATGTCTCACCAGGCAGCAATCAATGATCCGACGATCAACGAGTTCTTCTTCACATTTGCGCAGCGGTTTTCCTCAGCCGACCTTGAAGGACAAGAAGCTGTTTTCCTTTGGAAGAATGTTTTGATCCATTACGGTAGTCGCAAACTCAGCTTCGAAAAAGACAGGCTTATCGCATTATCCACTATTGCTGAGGAGTTTGGGACAAAGACCGGATGGCGATACGCCGCTGGTCTTTGGTACAATTATGTTCATGGAATGCTTGACTGGTACTGTGAGAGGGTTCAACAACACAGACGTCCAACCGATTATTGTGCCCCTTCGTGGTCTTGGGCAAGTGTTACTGGTATAGAGGACCTACAGTACAGCGGCTTTCGTGATCCAGAATCAGCTCAAATGTTCGAGGCTCTAATACTGGATTTAGAAGTTGTACCAGCCGAAAGTATGCTTCCGTATGGCAACGCAAAATCCGGCTACTTAACTACGGAATGCATCTCTACTGAAGCGATGCTCCTCAGGCACGGAGAGGTCCCATACCTTGTGGTCGGCAAACTCACCTTTGGGGAACAGAAAGTTACTAGGGAACCAGATGTTCTCTCGGACATGGTATGCCTAGACGCTCCAATTGATGACTTCGTTGATTGGCAAAAAGGTATTGGATGGGAAGTATCTATCTTACCTTTCTCTCCATTTTCTCAAGTATCTCCGTACATTGCCTTGATTGTTCAGAGGCTTCTAGAAGATAGTACCAGGTATCAGCGTGTTGGTTTATTTGTATTAAATCACTTGCCTGATATTGAAAGACTACATAGTGTACTTGGTAGACAGTCACTATGTAGATTTATTA
>JAGQEM010000197.1:0-58306 GCA_019202945.1 Corynespora olivacea
AAATACTATTATATCATTCAATTCTTCATTAAGGCGCAGAGGAAGCTTATTACGGCTAGTTGAGATATAGAATATAGTTAACTTGGCTTCCGAGGTTACAATACAGGCTGCGAATACTTAATCGTTAAAAAAGCATCCCTAGGAGGATGATATGTAGACTAAAGATAAGAGACTCATCGTAAATGATTTTAGGAAGAGGAAAGGTGTTCCTGCCCAGTGTGTTAACACTCTCCTAAGTGCAAGACATCGGGTCAGGGACTTTATATATCTTTAATTCCGAGAAACTCTTTTATGAGTTCGAAGGTGAATTCCATATACATTGGATGAGGGCAGTATTGGGACCGTCGTCCACATCAGACTCAGTATATATGCTTTCGGAAGAGGATTTGTGCGGTGAAGTTTGTCGTATGGTACGTCAGTGCAGGCAGAGGTATGTGAAGAGAGAGAGGTATGATGTGGTGGGGATTTTGCGGCAAGTCGGCACCTGAAAACTGCGTCATGAACCATAACGCCGTTGGATTGCTTAGTAGAAAAACATGCAGGATGATTGCATATTGCATAGTGAAGGGTAATCATCTCCAATACTCATCCGTTATGTACATTTGCGCCTTCAAGGCAATCTTGTTGGTTCCATTAGCCTGAACACCATAGTTTCCAAGGCGGTCACGGGGCTCAACAAGCACTCCGTAGCACCCATTAGTCGCGTTCGTGGTCAACGCAATCCTGTTGATGCCCTCATCTTGTAGCACAGGAACGGTGATAATAGTAGGTTCGTGAGAAATGTTTTGTGCTGGAATGGTTAACGACTGAAGCTTGCTCTCGTAATGCACTTCGACAGTCAATGCACCGTCCAGTATCGTCCCATCCTGCCGGTAAGGCCCTAAATCGTCGGTACGTTGGAAAACCGGGAACTCGATTGAGCTCTGGTGTGTCGAGAAGCCGAGCAATGCCTGCGTTAGGGTGGCGCCTGGACGTACTCGACAATCGGGCTGATAGCCAACAGCAGTCTCTGGTCGCTTTGGTGTAGTCGCTAGTGGGATCTGGATAGACGCGTCGCAAATATATGGAAGGAGTCGATCTTGTTCGTCCCATCTTTGAATATACCATTGCGTGCTGGAGATGGCCTGACTATTGTCTCCGTGCATATTGATGCCATTCAAGATGTAATTCGACTTTGAGGTCCGATAGTTCCAGGTCCAGGTCACATACACTGGCCCCTCGGGCGATGGCAGAACAGCAGCGCCCTTGTTTTGAGCGCCGCATCCGTCTGCAGAAACAACATCACCTGCGTGCAAGCTTGTAGCATCCGTTGCGCCATCGTTCGTCTGCCAAGGGCCATAGGGGCTGCGAGACCGCAAGGACCGAATCACACCGGGACAATTGCTGCATGTAACACTGCTCGTGATATAGAACCAGCCGTTCCGATACGTAAAGCCTAGGGCTTCCCAGTCACTCGCGAACATGACGAAAGTTTGGTTTCCTTCCGGTGCGGTCATGTTCGCATTAAGTTTTTGCACTACAATATCCCATAGTGGGAGCTGTGCTGTACCTGACGCCGGATCGGTCTTGTTGGCGAATGGGTCTGTGACAATCCAACCGGTGCCCTCGTCGTCGAAAGCGACTGCGTAGTCGTGCGAAAGCGATGGGCCAGGGACAATTACTGGGTCACTCCAGGGCCCGACTGGGGTATCTGAGATGGCGACCCAGAATTTCCCTGTGGTGCTAAGGCCATGACCTGAGGTAAACCACCTAGTATAATCAGTATTTGTGCAGCTATGATATTTTTGAACAGGACATTGATCTTACATGACGTATTGTTTTGACGTCTGACTATAGTAGACCCGCGGCTTCGTGATCATCTCAGTGAAGTTCGACGGGAGATAGTGAAACTCATGTTTCCAATTCAATAGATCATCGGATGAATAGCCCTCGAACCCACATGTTCCCCCATTGTCTCCAGGCGGATAATACGCCGAGCTGTAATTTTCCGGCCTAGCTTGGCCCGGAATCGAGCCACTGAAAAGCAGGATGCGGCCACAACCCCATGACTCAGCGTACATGTAGTACCTGTTCTCGTTCTCGGAAAAGATGACATGCGCAGAATGTTCAACAACGCCGTTGCCGTTGCTGTCTACTTTCCGTACCGGTTTTCCGTAGATGAGCGGATTGATGGGGTGCGGAGCGAGGCCATCTTCGCCATTGAGAAGATCGTCGGTGTTAAAATTGATGATGTTTGCGTATGAGATTGTGCTGTTTCGAGCTTGGCGTAGAAATGAGCTTGTAGCAACAAAATTCACAGATGCTAGAAGCAACAACGCGGATGATACAAAGGATCTCATAATGATCTGAATAGTACATCAGAATATGTAGAAGTTGGCAAGTGTGAAGATTATATGTCCACAGTAGAACCCGCGGCTTCTACTACGTAATCATGGGGTCCGAAAAGTATCTAGCATAGCTGGTGGTTAGGCCGCGTTGCAAGGATGTGAGGCATGTGCATTTGCCGGGCTACGCGGCAAAATGCATCAAATGTTGTCTAGCGCCGGCTCTCGGAGATGATGTGCTGCCGCTGACTCAATCGCGTCATATTTCGACTGTATTGCAAGTTACATCCACCATCAGGATGTGGAAGATAAAGGAGGAAATCTAGAACAATCAGCACTTCACAATCCTTTGGGCTATTGTGGACATTCGTTTTCTTCAACGATACTCAAAATGCTGATACTCTTACTCCTTATCGCCATCGTTGCCCACCAATCGGTGAATTGTGCACAACCACACCATGCACAACCCAATATCGTCTTCATCATGACCGATGATCAAGATCAGCAACTCGAATCTATCGAATACATGCCATTTGTTCGGGAATACTTTGGCAAGCAAGGAACCCAGTATCGAAAACATTTTTGCACCGTCTCTCTTTGTTGCCCTTCCAGGGCCAGTTTGTTGACAGGACAAGCAGCACATAACACCAATGTCACCCATGTCATTGCGCCGTATGGTTTGTAGCACTAATGTTAGACAAGGATATATACCAATATGCGTGCAGGCGGGTATCCGAAATTTGTCTCACAAGGCTACAATGAGAACTATCTTCCAATTTGGCTGCAAGAGGGTGGATATTCAACGTATTACACGGGAAAACTCTTCAATGCACATACAATCGACAACTGGAACGATCCCATGCCTGCTGGGTGGACTGGAAATGATTGTATAGTCTACATTTCCGTAAATCTGCCTGAGGCTATGCTTACCTACAAATAACAGTCTTGGTCGACCCCAACACATACCTCTACTTCAACGCAACGCTGCAGCGGAACAAAGAGCTACCGAAGACTTATGCTGGTCAATACAGCACCGATCTAATCGCTAACCGAACGCTTGGATTTTTGGATGAGGCAGTCGTAGGAGGTAAACCTTTCTTTATCGCTGCAGCGCCCATTGGACCCCATGCGGAAGCTTATGGTGGCGACGCCGGTCGTGATAGCGGGCCACCAGTCCCCGCGAAAAGACATGAGGGCCTGTTTTCTGACGTCAATGTTCCAAGGGCTTACAACTTCAACCCCGATCAGGTATGTGCTTCACAAAGATTTCTAGAAAAATCATCAACACTGAAATTCAGAGAAGTCTGGCTAGTTGGGCATATTGGCTCGATCAGCTCAATTCGACGGAAGTCGCATACGGTGATGAATACTACCGCCAACGTCTGCGCTCATTGCAAGCCGTTGATGAAATGGTGAATGCGATCATCAAGCGATTGGAGGAACACGGTGTGTTAAACAACACATATCTGTTTTTCACTTCCGACAATGGCTTCCACATCGGTCAGCACCGTCTCAATCCAGGGAAATCATGTGCCATTGAGGAAGACATCAACGTGCCATTCTTCATTCGGGGACCTGGTGTACCTGCTGGAAAGATCGTCGACTTCGTGACTACCCACACGGATATTGCGCCCACCATCTTGAAGATGGCGGGTATCGAGCTCCGGCCGGACTTTGACGGCTCACCGATTCCATTCTTTGAAAAAGATATAAAAAAAGCAAAGAGCAGCCCTCTGCATGACCATGTCAATGTGGAGTTCTGGGGAACGTCGCGCCAGGGTAAGACGTTACAATCCAACGGCTCGTTTACCTCTGGCGGAGCGAATACGTACAAGGCAATGAGGGTATTAGGAGATGGTTATAGCTTGTCATATGTGGTCTGGTGCACCCACGAACGCGAAATGTATGACATGTTGAGGGATCCGCTACAGATGAACAATCTTGCGGCAGCAAACTCCACCTCCATCTCGAAAACATCTAAGCTGCTTGGTCGACCTATATCTGCAGTTCAAGATCGTCTCGACGCGCTGCTTATGGTGTTGAAAACATGCAAACAAGATATCTGTAGATACCCATGGAAGTATCTGCACCCAAGTGGTAAAGTCACCAACCTCAAGGACGCCCTTTCGAAGAAGTATGACGATTTCTATGCCCAGCAGCGGAAGGTTAGCTATGAAAGATGCGAGTTTGGATACCTGTTGGATGCGGAGGGGGTTACAGCAGAGGATTTATTACGGGCTTGAGATAGGGC
Source organism: Corynespora olivacea (assembly GCA_019202945.1). Classification (NCBI taxonomy): domain Eukaryota; kingdom Fungi; phylum Ascomycota; class Dothideomycetes; order Pleosporales; family Corynesporascaceae; genus Corynespora; species Corynespora olivacea. The sequence goes on from JAGQEM010000197.1 coordinate 4,576, forward strand.
CCATTTGGTGAACAGAGAGAAGAAGTTGTTATTAAAAGCTACCTACGGAGTAGCTGAGATATCTAGTGTGGGTGGCCCGGAGGCTAGTTCCTCCGGGCCCGAACCAATCAAAGAGGCCCTGGGCCGTGACAGGATTTGATAGTTTACAATCATGATCCCTAAGTTGAAAAAGGTGTTTCAGTGTTGGCGGGGCGTTACGCGCACGGACACGGTAGGTATAAGCGGATCGGATAATAAATGGACCTCACGCTACGTTGAAACTAACGAATCATGATTGGTGGCTGACGAGTATCTATATTATGTATAGCGTTATATCGTCGCTGCGGGGGATTCTTAGCATCTGCACGGCATATTACGCTAAACGAGGCTTGAATTGCGTGCTTCTCGGCTGATGATGCTTTCTTTTCAAACACGATGGCCAAACTCCCCCTTTGCTTTATCGTACACTCCGCCGTCCTCGGACTTCCATCTTGTTTGATTGGGCCTCTTTGCAATCCGCGCAAATACAATTCTACAATGAGATGGGCGCAAAAAGGTCGCCAAATATATGTACTGCGTGCCGAGCGCGTAAAGTGAGGTGCGATGGACGGAAACCTGTCTGCAGTAATTGCGAACGACTAGGGTCAACATGCTCGTTCGACTTGACCGTTCAAGGCACTGTTCGTCGCCTACGAATCCGGCAAGCCTGCGTCACATGTCGCAATAAGAAAGTACGGTGTCATGGGGAGCTACCCAGTTGTGAACGATGCCTACGAGGCCAACTGGAATGCGTTTATCTTACAGCATCCCCCCCATCTCCAATGAGTCCTACGGTACACCTCCTTAATTTTGCCTTGAAACCGGAAGTTAGTTAATCACATACAGGCTTTCACAGGTGGTTCTACCGCAATATGTCAATCTTCTACGTCCACAAAGACGGCAACTGCGGCAACAATAGAGCTTGGTAACCCGAGTAATAATGATCGGGAGCTTAGCTCTCTTGCGGCAATCAACCGAACATCACAACCAGCATCCGATGGTCCATCCACTACCGAGATACTCCCATCTGAACACCTAGCGGGACGCGCTTTGCATTGTTTTTTCACTCATCTCTATCATATTCCACTTTTTTCATTCCTCCATCAAGCCTCGACTATGGAACGGTATCATGCTCGACTCCTGGACAACAGTCTTGTGTTGGCCGTCACTGCGGTTGCATTACGCTTTACGAATCTGGGACTAGGCACTGAAGACCTTGCCGACCGCTACATTGATGCTGCAGAGGCTGAAGTTCTTCATCATCTAGAGCAACCTAGTCTTCCAAAACTCCAAGCACTCGTATTCATCGTCAAGTACCGTGCAGCTGCTTGCCGCTTTAGCAGCGTCTTCATGCTCTTGAGTATAGCAGTAAGATCCGCCACTGCCCTCCGACTTAATTACGAAAAGCGCGACTCATCCTTCGTTTTTCGAGAATCGTGCAGGAGACTCGTGTGGTCACTTTACATGATGGATACGGCGCTAGCAGGAGGTTACCAAGACTTTACGCTACTTCCAGAGGAGACAATTCACATACGGTTACCCTGCCATGAGGCAGACTTCATGTTGCATCTGCCACACGAAGTCGAGGGTCTAATAGAAACCAGCCGAAAAAGCCAGGAGCTCGGGCATCTTGCGCTGACAGTCCGAGTAATGCGCCTTCGGCATCAAGTTCTGCAGTTCACTAAAAGGGCTTTGTCGACTCTGACAAATATATCAGAGGAAATGAAGAGCCTGCAGCAGAAACTTGATGAGTATATAGATCGATTGCCATCATCGTTCTTGTTCAACCCAACAAATGCTTGCCTTCACGCTTGTTCCACAACGACGCTTCCCGCTTTCGCGACGATACACCTCGTGTGGTATGGAGCACACTTTATATTATATCGGCTAGCACTGGTCGGTTTCAAGGAGGCCTTGTCTCAAAGTGCTACAGAGCAGTTGAATCCCGCGTTCATCGCCTACTGCCAGCGCCGATGTCTGCAAAGTGCCAGAGCTCACGCGGAAGTCATCATTAAACTACTAGATCTAAAAAAAAACTTTATGCTGGATATTGAAATCGCAGTTGGCGCATATCAGAGTGCAAGGATACTGTTCCATGCATATAGAACATGCTCAGACGCCATTTCAACGGAAGAGATCCGGAAATTTAGCGGATATTACGAAACCTTCCTGCAACGCATGTTTCCAGCTTGCGAAGCCATACGGCGCATACAGAAGGACTTCGAAGAACTTGTCTATCGAGGGCACGAGTCGCAATCTCCACAGCTGGGGCCTGCTGTGTCTAGCGACGAGTTTAACGATATAGCTGGTAGATCAAAGCTGCCTCACGTCTTGTTTCGACATAGTATAGTCGGTCAGATGATTCTACCTAGCCAGAGGGAAATTATAGGACATCATCGACGACCGTCAGATTCTAGGACACTATCTCGAGCTACAGCACACGACTTTGATCCTTTACTTAACGAACAACCACAAAATACATCCCATCCTTCGCCCCCAGAAAGCTCAAGATCTAATGGCGACCTATTTGTGGACCATAACTTCGATGGCGATTTCTCTTTCCCATTGATAGGTGACCAGCTGCAATTTGATATGGACACTTCCATTTGCCTTTTAGACTCTCTATCTGATCCTAACAGGTATGATGTATTCGGAACGATGTAGCATAGAAGAGTTCGATCGCTGAGTTTCTTCACTTCAATGGTAGTCAATGTACACTGCCATCAAAGTATCATCGTGTTTATAATAACAATCCTGGCAATATACTCGCTGAATACTGAGTCCAAGCGTTTGGAGATGGTACAACTCTGCTTAACGAAGGATTCAACACTCATACTCGTCAACATGGCTTCAACAATAAGATGTCACATCGGGGATATCGTCACCGAGGCTTTTAATCATAGAATAAAATACCATTTATCCTCACGGAGATCGTTAGCTTTTTGTTTGCTAGATTCTCAGCGATATGAGCCGATATTTGAACATCGCTAAGACTGACCTGCACAAGTCTAGCCCACTGCAAGATTCGTACGACGCAATTCTTTTCCAGTGAATGAATCATTTTACACGCATATGCTTCTGCAAAGCTCTGGTGATTACGCACTGTGTGAGTACTATACATGGGTCAAGTGAATGAGCGTCTTGTTCTGAGTATGTTAGCTACTAACACATCTTACGTTTACGACATTGCTTAACCTACGAGAGCATCTACAAAGCATACATCTGTCTAGAACTCGTGCGAATTGATATTACATAGAAGTACAAGGTGTCAAACAATGAATTTAGCTAGCGGCAAACTGCCAGGAGTTACAGCGTTTTTGTACGAACATCTCTGACGACCGAAGATGCTCATGCATTTTCAACTATGCTAGACGTCGTTTCCTTGCCTTTTACTCTTGTAGTTTCATTCTCCAATTTTGTGACCCTCGCTCCAATGCTATCCAAATCCGTATTCACCCACTTACGCATCTTCCGTGCAGTAACATTCTGCTGCCACATCTCCTCCGCCTCTTCTAGTGAGAGGCCCTTGAGCTCAGGTAAACAGAAGTATGCCCATATCACCCCGATAAAACTAAAACCACCAAATATCAAAGCCACTTTGGATTGAAGATTAGCATATGGCTTGTTCATAAGGTAAGGCAATGTGAAGGTCGTAAGGAAATCGAAAACATTTTGCGTCATCCAAGCGACAAAGGAAGTTTTATCGCGGAGGCGAGGACTACCGACCTCGGCGGCCATCAGTGTTGCTATAGAACCGAAAGACACCATTCGAGCGTAAGGGTAGAGCATTGTCATCGCCACGATACCCTTCTTGAAGTTGACAGTCAAAGGTGTGGCAGCGCCTAGAGAGCCGAGTACGATAAGCGCCGAAGCGGCAAGTAAGCCCCATGTTATGTAAAGGCGACGACGACCGATGCGGTCGACCAGTAAGATTGTTGTGATAGGACCGCACATAACGACAGCTTTCTTGATCAGGGTTCCGGTGAAAGGGTTTATACCTCCGACTTGCCGAAGGAAGACGGTACCATAAGCACCCGTGAACGCAGATCCAGACAGCATCGAGAAGGCATTGGCTACCATAGCGATAAGTGTGCGACGCTATCGCTAATTCAGCAAAGTTTGTTAAGATGACCGAAGGAATTCTTCTTACCTTGTTAATGCCTGTGAACAGATCGAGCCAGCTCCCTTTTGCCACCTTATCTGCTTCTTCGAGACTCTTCTGGAGTAATGTTGCTTCCTCGAATGAATTGTAGTCGTCGAAACATCCATATAAAAATTGCAGGTTCTCCACAGCATCTTCGAATCTTCCCCGTCTTATCAGCCATCTTGGAGATTCAGGTACCGACCATTGTAACAATAACACCAACATAGGAAAAATGTACATTAGGGCGACGGGTAGCGTCCATGCCTCGCTGCCTTTGCTGTTACTTGTGAAATAGGTAATGATGGAACACACGAAACTCGCAAGCTGGTGCTGAAAAACAAAGGTGACCACCATCGCGCCTCTGATTGCAGCAGGCACAATCTCGGCCTGCAACATCGGAATAAGCCATTCCTCCATTCCAATGTAGGCTTGAATAAGACAGCGTCCAGCGAGAATCTGGTTATAAGAACGGGCAGTGTAGGTCACGGTAATTCCGATAAGACAGACAATCTGCATAACAATCAAGACGAATCGGCGGCCATAGCGTTCTCCACAAAACATGGCGCTTAGGAGACCAATTGAATATGGAAGCAGAGGTACGGAGTTCAGGATTGCGAGCCGTGTTGAATCAATCTCGTACTCCTTGCTTTTGGGATTGTAGGTCCCAAATTGCTCGAGGAACGCTGAGATCTGGGTCAGCCGAGGGTCAAAGGCTATATAGGTAGAATGCTTACGGTCCATAGCTTGGATAGTATTGAACAGAACAGTATCGAACCCTTTGCTAAATACGCTGGTACCGATAATAATGTTTGCAAGAAGGAGTGTAAGAGTGAAATGGCCCGCAAGATGGCGGTTGGGGATGTAGTCTCGAATGGTTCTCATCTTGGAAAACGAGTGTTTACTTCGGTCTTGAAGCACCTTCGTGTATACATCCTAAACTGCGGGGAAAAGCTACATTTTATGCTCGTACTTTCTGCCGGAAGGATGCTCAACGCCATGACTTGTTAGTCGATTACGAGGACCACCTGTTGGCCTAAATGTTCGCTCCGAAAAGGCTAACCTGAGAAAAATGACGTGCGAAGCCCAGATCGATGTTCTCCCGACAGCCGTGGCACTTCCCTTGTTTTCTCGGATGTCGGATCTCGGTTCGGTCATGGGACGGATCTCGGGGCTAGGGCGATTGCATCACGCACCAATCATCTATGGACGAGCCGATTGGTGCTCCGGGGTAGGCGAGCTGTTCCCAACAGCTGATACGTGCAGGATAATCTTGCCATAAATTAGTGCCTCCATGATTTTTTAGGCAGGGTGAACGGATATAAACGCCAACCACTTTCATTTGAACCCAATCTTTCTTAAGAATACGGCCTTCCTTGTCTCTACAACCTTCTTCCTCTTACCCAAGCGAGTGTGCGTTGATGGTTTTCGACATAACGCAACGAAGACAGCGAGGATGGAGCCAAAACACAAGAACGTTATCCAACTTGTAGCGGATGATCTTGGGTTAATGCTTGGGTGCTACGGGCTCTCTGCTATCAAGACGCCGAATACTGACCGTCTTGCCTCCCAAGGCACCAAATTCATTAACGCATTCGCTAGTACCGCTTCCTGTAGTGGTTCGCGATCGACAATCTATACGGGGTTACACACGCATCAAAACGGGCAATATGGCCTCGCTCATGGGTACGTAAAAAGCTTTTTATCTGGTAGATGTGTACGTGTACTAATTTGGATATCCTCATGTGTAGATGGAATCACTTTCAGACACATGATCATATCGAGACACTTCCTCAGATATTTAACGCTCTTGGGTACCAGACCGGCATTGTTGGCAAGATTCATGTTGGGCCACAGTCTGCTTATCCTTGGGAGTGGTGTGAGATGAGCGCGAGTAGGGATGTGGAATGGCAAGCGCTTCGAGCTGCGGCCTTCTTCGATAAAGCCACGGAAACAAATCGGCCATTCCACCTCACAATTGGCTTTACGGATCCACATCGTGATCGAACACGCGCAGGTTTTGGTAACGACGCTCCAGAAGTGATTGCCACAGGACTCGACAAGAAAGTGCCGAAATACAGGCCTGAAGATGTTCAAATCCCGGATTTCTTGACCGACGTTCCCGAGCTGAGACTTGAGTTGGCGCAGTATTACGAGTCGATAAGTCGTCTAGATTTCGGTGTCGGTCTGATCCTCAAGGAGGTAGAGCAGCGAGGCCTGGAGGATAACACGCTTGTGATCTTCGTCAGCGACAATGGTGCCCCATTTGTAAATTCGAAAACCACCCTATATGATGCCGGAATCAAGCTGCCGCTTATTGTCCGGCGACCCGGTCAGCAACCTGGAGTTGTGAACCCAAACTTGATCTCTTTTATTGACATACTTCCAACAACGATGTCCTGGACCGGTCACGATATCTCTGCTATACAAACCACAAATACCAGCAAGTCACCTCCTCGACTTGGCTACAACTTCCTACCCATACTTGAGTCTACTGAGGTTTTGATGGAGACAGACTGGAAGCACCACATCTTCGGCTCACATACATTCCATGAGATACAGAACTACTGGCCTACAAGGTTCTTGAGAACGCATCAGTACAAGTACCATCGCAACATAGCCTATCGTTTAGACTTTCCTTTCGGTACCGACCTCTACGGCTCCTCGTCGTGGGAGGGCATACGCAACGCGCCTGTTTTACTTTCCGACGGCGAATCCGACACACCTGAAGTCATGCTTGGACGACGGCGCCTAACACACTACCTTTTTCGCGGCCCAGAAGAGTTGTTCAATCTTCTTGATGATCCCGAGGAAGTGAATGACTTAGCGAAAAGGAAGGAGTACCAAGATATACTGAAAGACTTTAGGGAGAAGATGGAAGAATGGCAATACGATACAGATGACGCGTGGCTCTTCAAAGATGGCGTGAGCACATTGACTACAAGACGACACGATAAATTAGGTCTAAAGCTCCCATATCGGGGGGAAATGGATCTTAAACAACCGGGAACAAAGGGCGTTGCAGTTTGGGAGCCAAAGAAGAGAAAGGACACAAGTACCCTGCCACCCCCTGGGTAGGCGTAGCTTAACCGATAAGATCCATTTTGAGCTCAACTGGCGCTTGATACAAACCCCTCCAAGTGCACACGTGGATGTCTTTGTCCAATTTGACCGGTTAATCAAAATGCCCATTCTCTACGATTGAGCAGCAGTTATACATGACAAAAGGAGATCGAAGATCTATGAATGCGGCGTGATGGTGCAGCATTGATGAGATAAACTTCCTCTGGGTATGCAAGAAGAATTGGTGATCCCGGGCAGATGTGACAGATCTTTTGATTTTTCTATAAGACTTTTAAGCCAGGCACCGGCTGTACTTTGACAAAAGGTATTATAGTCGATATTTCCAACAGAATCATAAATTATTATGACGATCTATTCACAGACTTTTCAGATTTAGTGCTGGATTTAACTTAGCTTTTAATAATCGTCAGGAAAATGTTTCCCCTTGCGACTGCAGAAAGGTGGCGGAGACTAATACCTGATAATATTTTTTTAAAAAAAACTTTTTGTATAGGCGACGGAGTACAATGTGAACTTGAAAAGAAGACGGGTACAAGTTGTGGGTTGCTAAAAAGGAGGGGTAGACCTCGAGGACACGTTCTTTGTGTAAAGTTTCTGGTGATATGAGGGAGCATCACAATAGCCACGAGCATTCAATTCTTTTGTTCATTTTACTTTTTTTTGCATCGTTGCTTTACTTGAGCCGCGCACTCTCTCGCTCCGTTCGGCAGACTACAGTACCATACTACCTATACTTAAGTACAAACGTAACATGCCGTATAGTAGAACAAGGCGAGTTCAAACGCCCAAGGTTCCCATCTAATCTAGTTCAGTCACTACTTCCAATTGTAACGTTCTTCCTTCTACCTTAGCTTTGTCTTTCTTCCGCTCTCCGCTCAAGTGGCCGGTCGCATCCATCTCTCAACGCTTCTTCCGTTCACCTGTTAGCATTGAACTCTCAAATTTCGGTACTCACCGCTGCTCTGCTCGCCGAACATTTTATTTTCCATCAACTGACAACACAACAATTCGCCGACCTTCCATTCCCGACCTTGCTTCTCGCATCCAGACCTCAGAACAAATGCCATCATTGGCCCATCGCGACTTTGCTAGATATTTTCTTCTTTCACCAAAGGCAGGTGGGATGATGATGACACTCGAAGGATCTCTGAGGCCGCGGCCTGTGATAAAAGACGAGCTCCTGACCATAAAAGATGCCCTGCATAGCCTTTGGCTAACCCGCGCATCATTCTTCTTAGGTCGCTTTGCCATTTACCCTCTCAATCGACCTCAGAGCTACTTTTCATCACTGATCGATCGATACCTTTGTACTTTCTTCTCCACTGTCTCCACTCTCCCCGTTGACCTCAGAGCACTTGTCATCATCGGTCGACGCGACCCCTTCCTTTGCGCTACCTCGCCCTCAGACCTCGGATGTACCGGTGACGGTCATCGAGCGATACCAAGAAGAAAGGGAAGGATAGGTTCTTTGGATAAGGAATGAGGTGAGGCGAAGGCGCAGCTGCTGGCTGTACTGGGAAACTGTCTCCCCGTACCGGAGAAGAAGGAGTAGAGTAGGCGAGCTTTATATATTTGTGTGTTTTGTGGCCAAGTGGCCCTCTTGTGCGCGCGTTACCTGTAGATGGGATTTGATTTGTCACTCATCAAAGTTTCAACAGCGGTGGAGGTTTAGAGAACCAATCATCCACTTCGTGATGTCGTTGTTGCCGCTGAGTGGTAGTCAACAAAGAGGCACAGTTCCTCCTGGGTCCCAACAAACAACCAGCCAGTCCAGCGATGCTTTTTTTATTACTAACGTGTTATTATCCTGAGTCTACGCCGCTTGCCATGTATGGCCCGCACATCCGCACAAAATTTAGACCTGTGTGAGCACCTAGCCGGTACTTGGAGAAGCTGGCTGATTTTCCTTAAACTCGTGAGGGCTACCCGACCGGCGGGGGAACTTTTTTTGAAATACTTTAATTTGTTCTAGAACAAAAACAATTCAAAAGAAATTATACGGGGCCTGAGCAGGGAGCGAGCGGGAGATTATTGTAGTAGGTAGATTTGAAGGAGCTCATATTTTCTGAGTCATCAGCCACGGTCGCTGTTGGCTCTTGGTTCTAAATCAGCAATGCTGTATCCGAATCCAAGTACATGAACCTTGCAATCAAGATGTAAGGATCTGTGCAAAAAGTGGAGATCACATGTCGATTGGTCTACCGTTGACAGGTCGACCAGACACGAGACAGTCTTAATATGAGTTAATTCCATGTCCAATACTAATATCGAAACAAATACTTTTTCTCATGTTAAGTACCATCATCCTATGAGTGTATAGCCCTCAACACCAATCACATTCTAAGAAAGTTGGACTCCCTCATCCTTCCTCAAGGCGCCTTAACCACTTTCTCCTCGTCCAATACCGCAATACAAAAACCAACCGCAGCCCCAACAATCGTCTTCCAAACCTCAAACTCTCCCTCATCTCTCGGCGCATACACAAACGTGTAATTCCATGGCAGCAACCCGCCTCCACTCAACCTATGTCTCCTTCCCCACCCCAACTCAATCACATTACTCTGATCCGCCAGGCTGAGAAGAAGATGCGTGCTACCATCCGGCGGATGAACGTGGCACATTTCACCTCGCGTTGGTCGAAGGACTTTGGGTTTCGCGGCATCCGGGAAGACGGCGAAGTTTTTGATGCCCATGGCAGGAACCGGTCCCTCGAGAACGGATGTCTGTATTTGAAGATCCTGCGAGTGCGACACGACTACTTCGTCGAGATGTGAATACATGGCCTTCTTCATCGCCTGGCTGGCCTGATCGCTCGTCTGGCGCTGCGGCGCGACGAAGTTGGGAATTTGCGGTGCTTTGTTTCCTGGACGCCATTTCAAAGCATCCTTTGCGTTCTGTGGCAGATAAAAGTCTTTGTCGTGGGAACCTGCGATGCGCTCAATATCGTAGGGAGCAGGGGTAGTGACATCTTTGCGTGCTTTCCGCGTCATCTTGAGTTGCGTGATCCAACCCCAGAAAGTGTCGGGTAGGCCGTGGGGACCTAGGGAGATGTATTGGATGTAGTCATTGTAGGCTATGGCTACGAAGGTGAGGGCGAGGGCTCCAGTGGCGGTAGGGTAGGGATGTTCTGTGAGAATGGTTTTGAGGTTGTGTAGTTGGGATGCCATCTTGATTGTGGCCAGTTTTTTTAGGTATGTGTTGATGACTAATTACCAGATTTGGTTATTGATTCCTGTATTGAAGTTCTGATTAGCATTGAAGTAGGACTCACTTCTTTATATATAATTTGTGAGGGCGTAAGATATCTCCGAGCACGCCTGAATTTTCTTCGCTCTCCGCTGCATCTCCGAGACAATATGCATATGCTGTCAGCCGTAAAAATTCAGAGTGTACCGGAAGAGAATGCCAGATCAATGGCTTGCGCGCGGTTATGTCACTACGAAAACAGTGGGTGGCGTCGTCGGAGCTCGCTTCGGATCCGACCGGAGGTCGGTCATCAGTTGTTGAATCGAGTCCTTCGTTCTTTCCATTATTCTCCACCTTTCGCTTCGCCTACGCATAGTTTTATTTCTTTTAAAATGGTGTTCTTTTTGATGAATATGACAGGTACGCGCATATCGTATCAAGATTGACAATCATCGTCGACATATATTTGTGTGATGCAGTTTGACCGACGGCCATGACACAACAATCACCAGCTCAGCCATGGGGAGGGAGTGTCATGGTAAAAGTACGTAATCGGGTCGCACCTATCATGTGAGTCATTCTGCCCCTGGGCATCAAGTTGCGACTATACCTCCTCGAGCGAAACTGCGTTACGGAGTAGGGAAGCTTTCTGATGTTCTTTTTCTCCCTCTTTTCGCTCGACTATGAGAATAGGCGATGTCGTTGTGGACAGAGAATCTTCACCCTCGACAGGTTTATGAGTAGCAAGCATTACACCTACCCTAGACTCATTGTATAAGATGCGCATGTCAAGCCATAGCAACTACTCATTATCTTTGCTTGATATGTGAGTCTAACAGCAAATAAAAAGCGTCTCCTTCCACGTACTCCGCTTCCTCTTCCTTCGGTAATAGCAATTCACCTAAAATTCCACGTTGATAACGTCATCATACACCAAAGCCCCTCCCATGAAAACCTCCAACAATAATAATAATAACCTACCCCGACCAATCAGATCTATGGGCTGTTTTACGCATCCAAACTACGGCCGAACATTCAAGGGTACTCGAACCGAATCTAAGACGCATCAGAAGAAGAAACAAAAGGCTAACAATTTCCAAGGTTCTCCTACTACCGATCTGAACCCAACGCCACGAAAAGATCCAGCAGATATCACAGTGGACAAGTACGTAGAACGACAGACGGCTATAGCGATCGAGATCGCAATGGCTAGAAAACGCAAAGTGGTTTCGAATCCCAACGCAGGGGAAGGAGCGATGGAGGGAATTGGTTCGAGGTGTAACGTACGGGAAGAAGCGAGGGGGGAAGCTATGTCGAATTTCGATTTAGAGGAGGAAGCGGGGGGAGATAATTCGAGCGATCCGGAGATCGAATGTGACAACTGCAACTGTTGTTAGGCGTACAGTTGACTCTGTCGATTACTATGTGTATGAATCATAGTAGTAGATAGTTTACGTGTGTGGAGGTAATGCAGAATGTAAGTAGCTGGCACGATCCACTATGACAACCACTCGCACGCCTCGAGAGAACCCGGAGACCCGGGTGACTATGTTTGTCGCCAAAGGATTGTGGTTCACTTACCCAAATGCAATAATTGTTGAAGCACTTCTTACCATAATCTAATGATGTGTTGTATTGATAGTTGTATTGATGTTACAAGTTGCCGCTCTGGTGGGTTTAGCGAGTTCATATATATGCACACCGGGTACGTGTAAATGAAATCTTTACATCCCCCACATGCGGCCATGACCCCACATGTGCTTGGACTATTTGAATGTGCCTCTACGATGAATCTTTGGATAGGCCAGGGATCCATCTTCGCAATGCACTTCTCAACGCTCGCGGGACTCGTTCTCGCAACAGCCACTGCTTCTGCTACTTCTTTCCACGTCCGCCAGACACCTGATGTTGTGTTCAAGGTGACCGATTTCAGCGCCTTTGAAGCAGATCCGTACGTCGACGGCGCGAAATCAAATCTCACCTTCCATGTGTCCGACACACGGTCTGGCTTCGAGGCAGAGACCAATTGCGTGGTGCCTAACACATACTTCAACCTCCACGCCATCAGCGCACTGTACGATGTCTGCGAGAAGAGTGAGCTCGGGTTTAGTTACAGTTATGGAGACAAGGGATTGACTGTTCGACGAGGGTGGCGGGCCAACGAGTGAGTTGTTTGATTGAAACACGGCAAAGACAAGGCTGATGGTCGACAGGACCTCATACGTGACAGGCTCGGCGTCGCAGACATGGGGCTGGAAAGAAGATGGACCCGGTGCGAATGTGACGAAGTTTGCGGATGGAAAACTGTATGTGAGAAAGGAAGAGTGGCTTTTCCCGGTGACGAGGGTCTCGCCTGGCACGCCACCGTGAGACAGGAACGGTGCGATGGAGCTTGGTGGAGTAGATAGCGCGTCGTGTACATTCATTCAATTGCCAGTCTCCGGTTGATTAGTTCGTTCACAGGACGGAAAGAACGTTGGAGTTTTGTGGGTCGGTGGAGAATACTCGGAAAGGGGAGGCGCGCTAGACCTCTTTCCGGCTAGCGTTTGTTTACGATGTTGTTTGCATGCGACCACTGCTCTTCTGCAACGTCAGACCAAAGCACAGCGCTGGCGACAATGGATACGTATAATCTGAAGACGGCATCGGCATACATCAACAACTTACTGCTTGCGCGCGGCTTGTCACGCGATGGCAAGCCAATCCAATTTGCGCATCCGTCGCGTGGAGAGGGCGGGAAAGAAGTCACCATGGCCCAGATCATCAACCTGGTGCACGACCTGATATTAAAGCGGGACGTATGTTGAGAAGATGCAGCGATAAGACAGTGATGGGGGGCATTTTTATGCTAACGGTTACAGCGCGACCAAGAACACCGCGAAGCCATCGCAGGAACCCTCCGCACCGCCCGCTCAGACGCAACCCGCCAGACGCTCGCCATGGAGAGGCTGCAGACCCGCAATGAGGATCTCTCCCGCCAGCTTTCCCTCGCCCAATCGCAAGAGCGCTCTGCCCGCGCCGCTCTCCGCACTGCCGAGTCGACGGCACGGAGCTTGCGCGAGGAAATGGTGCGCTTGAAAACGACAGTCCAGCAGGTGCGCACGAGCTGCACCAACGACATACGGAAGCGTGATGTGCAGATACAAAAGCTGAAGAGCCATTTGACGAGCCAGCAGCGAGGGAACAAGACGGGTCTGGTGGGCGCAAGCATCACAATCAACCCTGGCGTGACGGGACTTGGCGGAATGGCACTCGGTGCCAGGGATGATGGGCCGGACGTCGACGATCCAGAATACAACCTCAAACAGGAAACGACCGAGTTTCTTACGCAATTGAGCCAGAGCTTGAGCGACGAAAACGACAACTTGATCGGGCTCGTGCGGACTACCATTACCACGCTAAAGGAGCTGCAAGGCATGCCCGAAGGACAGAGGGACCATATCGAAGGGGATCTATCGACAATCGGGGAGGAGAATGAAGATACACGGCAAAGCATGCTGCAAGCCCTGCCGACCAGCTACGAGACGTTGGCGAGCGACCTGGACACCGTACTCGACAACCTGAAGAATCTCCTCACCAATCCGAACTTTGTGTCGCTTGATGAGGTCGAATCGCGCGAGGAGGAGATACTCAGACTGCGCGCAGGATGGGAGAAGATGGAGCTCCGCTTGAGGGAAGCGTTCGCTCTGATGGAGACGTGGAGAAGCCGTATGGCGAACGGCGGTGATACCATCAATCTGGATGAGCTCAAGATGGGTCTGGGCCTCGGCCTTGGGCTGCAATCGGTAAACAACGAAGACATTTCTGTCCTCGAAGAAGAGCAATACGATGAGGAAATTAGTTCCGTGTTCGAGGAGGAGCTGGACGAGGATGAGCTGCAAGACCCGCCTTCACCGGAGGCAGAGGATGTCCCGGAGAAGCCGGCCGACTTAGACATATTCAAGGTGAAGCTGCAGCCAGATCCGCCGGCGCTTAGAGAGAGTCATGGGAATACGAAGCCTGTCACAAGATCGCCACGCAAAGTAGCTTTCTCGGCTTCGATCCCCAACACGCCTTCCGAAATCGAGAGCGAGAACGCAGAGGCATCAGGCCTCGACTTGGTGGCTGTGGAGAAGTCCACACGCACAACACCAGCTTCAGGAGAGCGCACGTCCCGATCCACCACTCGAGATGATCGCACCCCCCGACATGTACGTTGTGACTACATTGCGGACCAGATCATCAGGCTGGCGAGCAAGGTCACTTTTTCTTCATCTCCTCTGTCCCCTACCAGTCAACACTCCCAACACTTACACCCCGCTCTCGATTCTGACGACGACCTGCAGGCAAAGAAACGACTATCCAGCCCACATGCTCATCCTGATGAGCCATCACCGAAGCTGACAGTGCAGGACAAGCTCAAGGCGGCCCAAGCGGAGGCGGAAGCGGCCGCCATCGTCGAAGGATTGAACGGCAAGACCACCGAGCCTAAGCAAAAAGAAGAAGAGGGTGGGGAGCGTGAGAGGAGACCGCGGCGTCCTAGCCGAAGCTCGCCAAAGAAAATGCGAGTTGGTGGGCGTCCAAAGCGGAGACAGAGCACGTTGACACCAGAGGAGCTAGATAATCTCCTGCTCACGAGGTAGCCATGCTCGAGCTGACCGCCACCTTTGCTGTACGATGCACGAGAAACCTGCTTAATGTGGACATGTTTACGATTCACGACCGGGCACATGCCTTAGTATAATCTATCATTCGATCCGTCTGTCCAAGGCAGCAACGTCTTCTTGCTTTTTCAGCGGTGGTAGGCGAGAGCATGACAAAGACTTTTCCTGATTCGGCAGTGGGTGATGGGAGGATGCATGAATAGTGGCCGGGGGTGTGGCGCGTAGGTATGGGATCTCTTCGACGGTTCTCCACTCTGTGCAAGCTGCCATGATATTGGGGGCTGGAATGCTCATTTTGCGTGACGAATCAACCTCGTTATACAGGGAACGGTTGCCTGCCGTGTACAAACTACAACGGAACCTTCGACGCTGAGTAACAGGCAATGTGGAGGCTGGGCGAGTTGCTGGGCTCGAGAGCGTGGGGTTCCGGCTCCTGCCATTGCGGCTCCGACATTGCAAAGGAGCGATAGTCGGACATCTGTGTCCACTCATGTTCTGCGCTCATGGCACAGCTCAGCACAGTCACGTCTCGAATGGCCATGTAGCTCGAACCGCTGTGCCTCTCCCGTCCGTGAAGCGTGCTCCCATCTTCCTTCCGACCACCCTCTTCCTCGTGGATCATGCAGCTCACTGCACATCATCAAGCCTATCTATCGCGTTGCGATAGACGTGCTCGCGATATCAACACCTTGGTCGAAAGCAGCAGGTCGCCATCGTGCGGTTACGCAGTTTAACCGCCGAGTCCCACTTCAGGATCATTTTGTGAACAGATGACTTTCCCTCGGATGCCACCATTGGCCGCGCCCGCAAGCCTGTGTTGGGCAGCCCGCAAAATGCTGCAAAAAGGTACGAAAGAGGCAAGGAGCAGGCCACATGCAAGACGCATAATAGCACCACCTTTGTGCGAAATGGATGCTAGTTTGCTGCTCGTTTCTGCGGTGTGACGGAACCAAAATGCAGCTCTTGGACGGAGCATCACAGGACGCACGCGCATGTGCAACCGGATTGGCTGCGTGTTTTCACCGGTGGGTCGTGCACCCTCCAGCCCCACCTCCACCTCCCCCGCTCCACCTCTCCAATCAGATGCCGGGGAGCAGCGCCAGGCTACACTGGCCAGCCTCTCCACCACTCCCGCATCGCGAACAAGCGCTGGAGAACTTTCGATAGACTGCAATCCACGCCGGCTTCCCTGCCTCCTCCCTGCGAAATGGGCCTGTGTGCGCCGCACATGCAATCAGCGAGCTTCCCGGGAGCAGCGAGATGGGCTCCCGAACCATGCGTGGTGTAGTGCAAGCTTGCCTGCCAATATGCCGACCGGTAAGCCCAGCTTGTGGCCACCCTGCGCGATAAATAAAGGCCTCAGGTCCGCCCCTCTGGCCTTCTTCTTCTCTCTCTTCAGCAAGCGTGTGAAACATTGAGCTGTTGTGGTCGTTTTCTCTTGTACCCTTTTTTACCCCCTTCTTCACTTCTTTCTCCCCCCTCCTACATACCCGACTTCAGGCCTGGTGCCATATTAATTAGTACACTTACCTACCGCCTCCGACATCCCGTTTAACGATAATACGACTTTCTCAATTGAGAGGTCAATTTTTTGCATACACTTTTCAATTCGATTTTTGTGGCCGGTCCACACCTACAACGTAATACACAGCTCTACTTGCTCAAGACGACAATTTCAGCATCTGCCACCACACGAACTTCCAACTACACGGCAAATCGCGCAACCTCCCTTTTTTAATTTCACGCTCTCTCTTCGGGTACTGCTCTAATCAGCAAGAACCTACCACACGACACGACGTCTATCCATTAGCTTGGCCTGGACACACTCCCTCAAACAGCAAGGAAAAGAAATTTTCTGCATCTTAATTTTGTACTCGAAAGAAAGAGTCGGATCACTATTTCGAAATGGCAGCTATTCAACTCAACTTTACGCTCCGCACCAGCAGTGGCTGCAAGACGGTCCATCTCCTCGGCTCATGGGATAATTATGCCGGTCAGCTACCGCTTTCCAAGGACCCCAAGAAGAGTGGTGGATGGCTGGGCAGCTTCAAGTTTCAGGGGAACATGTTGAAGCAGGGACAGCGGTACTGGTACTACGTACGTAAATCCTACCCCCCACCATGACTGCCGTGAAGTAACAACGGAACAGTACATCATCGACGGCTACCACGTCAGCCACGACCCCGCCAAAGACCACACTACCGAGCCCACGACAGGCCGCAAACTCAACATCCTCGACATTCCCAGCAAATCATCCAGCAAGCCCTCTTCCCACACCAGCTCGCGCTCCTCGTCAAACCGCCAAGAGCGACGCATCTCCACTGCTTCCATTCCTAAAGGCCGCTCCATCTCGCCCTCGAAGATCGTTGCCCCAAAGCCCGAACGCCCGCACCAAACCCGCCAGGTAATCAACACCCAATACGACAAGGCGACTCTGGAAGCCCTTTCCTCGCGATTCGCTCGTCAAACCATCAGCCCCGCGTCATCCGCTACCTCAATCTCCGAGGATGACGACGACAGCTACTTTGACTCGGACGAGGATTCCGATGTGCCATCTCTTACATCGCGATCGACCAACTCAAGCAGCCCCAGCAGTGTCAGCTCGTCGAGCAGCTGCTGCACATGCGAACGATATGGCATTACGAGGTCAGGCGACCGAGTCAAGCTTGACTGCGGCGGCGCCAGGTGTGGCTACAGCGACGATTCATCCGAGTGCTCGTCGGAAGACGAGTACGTCTACGAGCAGAAGACCACTAGGAGGCAGGGCGTTGTCATCCGCACTTGATCAACCCATCTCGCCAACGCCAGAGCACAGCGATCATTATGGCCCCCCCATTTACGAATCCACTTCCCTTCTTTCCTGTTCATATTTTCGATACCGATACTTCTTTTTTCCTTTCTCTCTACATGTTTGTTCCTTACGACGGCCACGAACTTTATACACGCTCATTGGATAGATGATGAAACGGGGCTTGCTTCTGGGATATCGAGATTTATCATATCACTTTAGAGGAGACGAGAGAAGATGGGATGAGGCGATGGACTTTTGCGCTGCAGACATACACTGTCAATGCACGCATGTTACTTTCACTCTTTAGGAGATGAATTTATGATTCGAGCATGGCTCGTGCGAATGAACGAATGGATCCCATCTTTGATTCGTGATGTATGATTCCATTCGTACCGTTACTTCTGTTCCTATCACGGTGAACTCCGCGTTAGCAGCAGGTAGATACTTGTCTATCCACCCATGCATGAATATAACATCCCTTCCTTCGCGCCGAGGAATCCCCCCGCGCCGAGATCTTTTTTCCAGAGCTTTAGAATCTCCCCTCCTTGTAGGCCTACGAGTTTATAGCTAATATAACATGATTCCTGATGTAGCACCCTGAAAACGCCAGGTAGATTTGTTACGTGCCTATCTAGTGAAACCGTGAACCAATGGCAATACGAAATGACCACTTTTAGTGAAAGTGGGCGAGAAAATAGGGGCTTTCATGTTGTTCCTTCCAAAAAGGCATCTAGAAAAGTCATATCGATACTCTGCGACATCCAGTGCTCATCACGCAGATCCAGCAGCAGAGGATCGACCAAGTCTACAGCGTCATGGGTTTGGGAATGCCCAGGTTCCGTTCCAGCTCCGGCATCCAATGCCGTGGTTGCAATCATCTCGCGGGCAGCATCATCGTCATTCGGCCGCACGATCCGCATGACGCCAAAGTAGGGAACGAAGATGTGCTCGCCCTCTTCCGGAGCAGACGTTAAAGTGGCAGCAGCAGTAGCGGGTTGGTTGTCGGACTGGGCATGGACGCTGACATAGGCGCTGCCTTCGTCCATGTGGAGCTTATCTCTCGCCTACATATCCAGCAATCGATGCAGAACATGGGCGTTCTGCACACAGAGTGCATCCCCACTCGAATGGCTCACGCTTCGCATCATCTCGAGAGCCTGCTCCACCATGGCTCGGTCGCTGGGCGCTTGGTGCGAGAGCAGACTATCTACTTGGGAGGAGATTTCATCTTGGGGTTGAGGATGAGGACGATGACGGCTGCCGCCGAGGTGGGCCGATACGAGTGTGATGGCCGCCATGAGGGCTAGGAAGTTTGCGAAGCGGCAGCTGGACGCTGTCCGATTGAAGTCTCGCAAGAGGATGAAACGGGAGAGGACTTCGCGGGAAAAATGGACGCATGCTATTCGTGCCATTTCGGATCGCTGTCTGTCTGCCTCTCCCCTGGCGAGCATGTATGGGACATTGAGCTGGGTTCGCAGATCGTGGTGGAGCATTTGGACCATCAGCCGTCGCATATCCCAGAACAGCTCGAGTGGACTCTTTGAGCTTTCTGCCAGGTTCGGCGGCAGCCACCAATGACTGGGAACGCCGTTCGCCGCTCTCTGCAACTCCTGTTCCAGCGCTTGCGTCGCCTTGACGTCTGGTGGGCTTGGGTCGGAAGACCTCTGTGCGAGCGCGAGAATCATGACGTGGCGATATGCTTGCTCCAGGTAACCCTCTGGCGTCTCGACCGCCATATCGTATGGGGATAGGGTGCTCTTGTTCTCGTTCTTGGTTACATCGGCCGCACCCGGTGGGAGGCCTAGCATGCGGGAGAGTTGAAGGTTGTAATGGACGATACGGAACCATAGATGGGGCAACTCGGCGCGTGTACCACTGGGGTTGAGGAAATGGAGCGTGTCTTGCGAGTGATTGCTGCTGATGCTGTTGCCTCCGGCCAAATGAAGTCCCATGGTTTGCGCCAGAAGCATCGCTCTCTGCACGGCCATCCAGCTGAGTCGCAGACGGCCACTGTTGCACTGGTATACACTCTCTAGGATCACGCCTTCCAGACTCTAGATGCTGCCGAGCAAGTCCTCTTGCCGCGTTACAAGGTTGATGGCCGTGTTGGCACAGCGTTCCGTCAGCGAGGCATCAGGCTCGACTAAGCAGGCCAGTTCTGGGTACATGATGGATTGCATCTCCTGTAGGAAGATGGCAAGCTGGAGCATATATCTTGCCGGCAGGGCAGCGAGCCATACAAGGTTTGAGACAGCACCTGTAGCCTGGCCAAGCTGGCCAAGCCGGTGGTGGAAGCAGTCAGCTCCTTTGCCGCTACTGGCGAGGAGGAGGCAGAATGAGCCGTCGACGCTGGAGGTGCCGTCTGAGGCAGCGTCGCTCGCAGGGCTGGACTTGGACTCGAGCTTGTCACAGGCGGCGTGTACATTTGTCTTTGGCTCTGGCTCTGGCTCTGGCTTTGAATTTGAGATGTGAGCTGCGCGACCATGTCTTCGATGCGCTGCAAGCGGGTGGCAGTGGCAGTGGCAGCAGTCGCTTGTGCAGCATCATTGTCGGCAAAGCGCTGGCTCACGCATCTGGTGCCACGGCGTAGACAGCCAGTGCAGACGTCACCGTCGTCGAAGGAGCATTTCTCTTTGCGCAGCCTTCGTCTTCGTTTCCTGACATGGTCATCACGTTGACATTCGTCGACTGGCTCGTCACGCGAGATGTTGATTCTGTCCGGCATGTTGAGTGCTTACACTGCCAATCTCTCGCATTCGTCATACCTAGGCTTGTTCGTTGTTGTTTGAAGTTTCGTCCCTCACATCATTATTTTCCTGACGCCAAAGCCTCCTGCCCCCGCGGACCGGCGGAGGAGTCAAGGAGTGAAGCAGACCAGAGGATCACGTGTGCCAAGAAGTCGGCTGACTTTGTCCGCCGGCCGGCGGACGAACAAAGAAGAGACCCTGTTGCGGCTTTGCGTATCTATCGTAGATCTTGATATAAAAGTACTTGTTGCAGCTTGATCGATTGCAGCCTTGATAGCCTCAACATCTGCAAATTGTTGATTCTGATCTATCGCAATGCGCTTTCTCTTCCTAATAGAGATAGGGTTCGATAGTTGATACTCCAATCGAGATATCTCCCCCTGCTGCAGAGCTGCTCGAGTATTGACCATCGTAATAGCCTTGCCTGCTTTTGATAGCAAAAGCCGTGTAGATCTCGACAGATTTTCTGATCGCTGTAGGGCCAATGCGGCATCACCTATATCCTGAGGATCTTCGAGGCGTACGATAGATTGGATCGATTGATTGTGCTGGCCGCTTGAGCATCTGCGAAGGTATGTCACGGCCCAGGGCGCCTCTTGATTGGTTTGTTTCGGTGTTCGGGCCCGGAGGAACTAGCCTCCGGGCCGCACCCACAATAGTTCTGCTACAACGTAGGTAGCCTAATAACAACACAACTTTCCTGTTCACAAATGGGCCCTCTTTATCACCCGTAATAAGGTATGATAATTAGGTCAGGATTGTACGGAGACTAATGTTTCTTAATAGCTGCTGCGTCGTTGAGTCTCCATAAATCGCGTATTTGTTTTCTGTAGGCTGACTTGGCAACGTTAAATCCTGATAGATCTAATAGCTATAGGAGATGTGTTAGATGGGGAGGCAGAAATAGGAGGGTCGTTAGCTTACCTTGGCCTATCCTGAAAGACTTGCACACTCTATTCCATCCGGCCGGCCTCCGGCCCAGCTGCTCTTGTTGATTTGTGATCCGATCGCCCACATCGATATGTATACCATGTCTTTCGCCAGCTACCACGTTAGAAAGTGCCAACATACCACAGAGAAGCACTCCGGGTAGGATCGCTCTACCATGGCTGACAACGAAAGATTCGAGGGCGAGACATCGCAGAGTGACTCGGACAACAGCGACTTTCAATATGCTACATCCTTCAAGCTTACCGCCATCATGGTGACCATTAACCTGAGCACCATGGTTGCCGCTTTGGATCTGGTAAGAAGCCGGATCGACAGAAACCTTCCATCCGGATGATGAAATGAACGACGCTGACCTAAACACACTTCAGGGCATCGTGGCCACAGCCATTCCTGCCATCGCCGGCGACTTCCAATCCCTCAACAAGATTGCCTGGTATAGTGCGGCCTGCTTTCATTCTCGTTGGAGCTACGAGTTCTACGTGGGGGAAGCTGTTCACCTACTTCCTAGCTCCTATCGCCTACATGAGCGCTCTTGCCCTGTACCTGATTGGAAGCGACGTCGCCGCTGCAGCACCAAATTCCACAGCCCTGATTGTTGGCCGAGCCATTCAAGGATGTGGCTGCTCGAGAACGTTAAGCGGTTCCGTCTTAATCATCAACTTTACTGCTGCACCCAAGGTTCGGCCTCTGCTGATCGGCATCTGGATGGGCGTTTTCATGGGCGCTACCGTCCTTGGCCCTCTCCTGGGCGGCGTGTTCACTACTGCGGTGACTTGGAGATGGTGATCCTCCCTTGGTCTTCGCACTGATAAATATTCTAACCTGTATTCCCAAGGTGTTTTTGGATCAATCTTCTCGTCGGCGGCCTGGCCCTCGCTTTGCAACTTCTTTTCCTCCGCATACCAAAGCACATCAAGCCGGTGCCTGCAACGTGGAAGGAGATAATTCTGCAGCTTGATTTCTCGGGCCTCATCATCCTTACTGCTTCCTTGATCAGCTACACTCTTGTGCTGGAATGGGGAGGATTGACAAAGTCATGGTCGGACGGCACTGTCATAGCTACTTTCGTCGTGTGGCTTGTCTTGACCATGGGCTTCTTCGTCAATGAATGGTTTCTCGGTGCGAGAGCAACGATGCCGCTACATCTATTCAAAACGCGTATGACATGGGCGAGTTGTCTATACGCTTGGATGTAAGTATCTATACTTTTGACATTTGTTTTCCTTCATTCAAAGCAACGAAATTGCTGATGTCTCCCAGTGCAAACTGCGCCAACTTCCAGGGGCTTTTCTACTTGCTCATATACTTCCAATCTGTCGAAGGGGACTCGGCTATTATGAGCGGTGTTTACACCCTTCCCTTCGTGTGCTTCTACGCCTTGGGCTCTATGCTCAGCAGTTTCTGGGTCGGCAAGATGAGGCTCCCGATTGCCGCCGAGATCGTCAGTCCTTTACTGGCCCTGATTGGCACCATCCTCTTTTACCAGATGGATATCAATACCTCCAAAGCCTGGTATGTTGGAGCACAGATTCCGTTCGGACTTGGTATCGGCCTGGGCAATCAAGCCCCTGTGACTGCGCTGCAGGCGTTTGCCAAGCCAGCAGAGGTTGCAGCCACTATGGGCATTATCTTCAGTCAGTAAAACATTCAAGCAGTCGTCGCGGAAAGACTATTGACATGCGAGGATAGCGTGCCAAACCATCAGTGGCGCCTATTTCAACACTGCAGCACAATCCGTCTTCGAGAACACTATATACGGAAGGATGGCAGTCACAGCGCCAGAGATCAGTCCCAGTAGCATCAGCGAGGCTGGCGTGGCGGGCCTCAGAAACGCTTTCAGCGGACAGGAGCTCACTCTTGTGCTCGAGGCATACATGGCCGGTATCAAAAATGTCTTCATCTTCGCCGTAGCAGGAGCGGCCGCAAGTGTGCTGGTTGCGCTCTTGATTCCCCCAACGAGGCTCCCGGCTCCCGAAGAGAATAAGACGAATGATGACAGAGAGGATGCGAATGCAAGTAGAGGCAAGTGAGATTGCGCCACTGTGTCAAGCATACAAAACAAATGGTCCATGGAATCCAATTTGACTTGCACACAAGATCATGAGGTGTCAGTGCCACAGATGAATGGTTCGTGGACATGGCTGAGCAAGTGCTTGTTCACAATTTGAATATTCCATGGGTATACGTTGCGGGGGATGTTTTATTTCGGCGCCATTTTGGGTTTATGATTCAAAACCTTTGTTTTCCATTTCTGCACCGTTCTGAAAGGGGACTGCTTCGCCAAGAGGGATACAAGCGTTACCTACGCGACCAGGGGCGTTCGCGCACGGACACAGTAGTCATGGTTACCGGCGCAACCACCCACAGAGAACATGTGGACTTGGCCTTTCTCTTCCATCAAACATCATTTTTGTCCGCCTCTGCATGACTTTGTTACAACCATTACGTTTTTCCTCCCCTCAAGGTGACATACTCAAAGTATGGCCGATCAAACACTCGAGGCTCGTTTAGAGCGTTTGGCTGTCAGCGATGAAAATGATGCAGGCGATGGGACTAAACCGTGCGAGAAGATCAAGGTAAGCCTGGGAGCTTATACAAAAGGCTTTCAGAGAACAGGTGATAACAAAGAATAGGTGGTAACAAAGAACAGGTTGCAATCACCACAGCAAACGAAACGCACAGCCCTAGTCGAACGAAACTTCACAAAGGTTGCTTGTCAAATCCAGAAAAACAAGAACACCATCACAGCTGTTTCTGCCCCTTTGCTAGCGGCCCATTCGGAACGCACTACAGATAAGCCCCATGTCATTGGCGGATCGAAGCTCCTCAAGATTGCATGTCAAAACCAGCGAAGCATAAACACCATTACTGCTGTTGTTGTTCCATCGCAGGGGGACGAAGCCGAAGACCAACGACTTTCTCTACCAACTTTGCCGGAACGCGTTACTGTCCCCATAATCGTGCAACCAGTCTATCAAGAATTCCATCTTGGTAGATTCGAGATTGGCCGGGCCTTGGGCAAGGGCAAGTTTGGAAGGGTATACCTTGCACGAGATCGATCTAGCGACTTTATCTGTGCCTTGAAGGTGTTGCATAAGAACGAGATTCAACAAGGCCGGGTAGAAAAACAGGTCAATCGTGAGATCGAGATCCAAAGCAACCTACGTCACCCAAATCTCCTCAGAATGTTCGGCCACTTTCACGACACCAAACGCATCTTCCTTATACTCGAGTTTGCTGGCAAGGGAGAATTGTACAAGCACCTGCGGAAAGAGGGGCGCTTTCCAGAGTGGAAGGCTGCACGATACATTGCACAAATGGTGAGTGCCTTGCGATTTCTACATGGCAAGCATATCATCCATAGGGATATTAAGCCTGAGAATATTCTTGTTGGACTTTACGGAGAGATTAAGCTTGCCGATTTTGGTTGGAGTGTGCACGCGCCCAACAGTCGCAGAATGACTCAATGTGGAACCTTGGACTACTTGCCTCCAGAGATGGCCGATCCTCGCAGGGCAGCCAACTTCTATGACGAAAAGGTGGACTTGTGGTCCTTGGGAGTTTTAATGTATGAGTTCTTGGTTGGCGAGGCACCATTCGAAGATTCACCTGTTATGACGCAGAGGAGAATTGCAAAGGGCGACATGAGGATTCCCTCATTCGTGAGCCCTGATGCACAGGACCTCATTAAAAAGGTAAGTCACGATCCCTTCATCAACAAGTTCAATGTAGGGCTAACGTTGGTCAAGTTGCTTGTCCTTGACGCCGACCAGAGGATACCCCTCGTGCAAATCCAGAAGCATCCATGGATTCTCAAGCATTGTTTACAAAGTAATTCATATGCAAGCAGAAAGAATTCATGACAACAGTCAGACTGTTTCATGGATGAGATGCGTTTATTGGAGGCATTGCTATGGACTATGGACTAGGTAGCGCCTTGGCAGGATATATAAAGTGCTCACGACTCATGGTTACACCACCAGACCTACAATACACCACTTTCTACAGCATACGACGGCTCCGAGATGATTGCTGCTGTCGTTCCTGGCGGTCTCGATGCATTCCAGGCACTCAGAAAGAAGGAGAATGAGCATTAGCGTAAGGTTGCTATCAATAAGATTAGAATGGAATGTACCGAAAGCGGAAAAGTTGTTGCTGGCCATTTCATGTTCTGGGCTGAAGAAGATAAGATGGGGCATATGGTGTGTACTCAACATAACTTCGACACATACACTCACATATTCTACTTGGATATTCCGGCTGGCCTCGTCGCGCAACGTCGACAAAACGACAAGAATAGGATTCGTCCATCCGTTTCGGTTACCAATATCTACAGATGGCAAGCGGCCCAAAAGACCGAGCTGCAGCGTCTCTGTCACGAACGTGGAATCCTCTTCCCACCCGTATCTTCCCTTAATTCACCCCCTAGTCCGGCGTGTTCCACAAGCGCTGCCGCAATCACGAAGATGCTTACAGCCTCGACTACGAGCTTTTCAACTTCTACCCGGATTTGCACTCTCAGACTCCCATGGTTGTCATACGTTGTAGGTAATCAATCGGCTTCCTTTGATCTGCTGGATGGTAAAATTGGTTTTATGTACAGATAGTCTGGAAGATATCTGAACCAGCGACTTCACTCAGCCGTCGCCACTGTGCCTCTGTCTTCTGCTGCCCTTCTACTTCATCTACGCCGAACCTTCCCTCGCATGCATGCTCCGTCTACCCCTTAAAGACACCTCACTAAAGACACCTCACCACCATGCCATCTTATCTGCCTGTATTTGAACATGCATGACACAGCAGAGCTCTGCGAAGCGAAACTTTCTCGCAGTCCGTTCATTGAATGGTACCAAGAATGAGTCTAAGTCTCGCCAGATACTTTAGGAAAGCGACGAAGAGACTGTTGCCGCATCTTTGTAAGACAATCCTTGTTGATCAGCCCGGAGAAGTCGCCGTCTATACAAGCGCATGTCAAACGGGCAAAAACTAAAGTAAAGATTGTCTGCTACGTGCACTGTGAGATGGTTGTTTACCGCGTTTTTGAAGGCGTAGGTTGGGTTTAGCGAATTGGATGAGGGGATCGTTCTCAAGAACCTGCAGCACGCCAGGACAAGTACTCGAAGGGCTAAACTGAGCTAGGCGATGGAAGACATGACTAGCCGTGACATATGTTACGAGGAGTAATAGTGTAGCTGGGGCTTGCACCGCAGAGCTTTCGCGGCTTATTCTACACCCATTGTTCGCCAACTTCGATGCGACAATGGACGTTGACCAGATTAGCTACGACGCAGCAATTGAGACGATACGGGAGACGGCGCCCTCGTGGTGCAGTCTCATCGCTGTGGTGATGTCAAATAGTTGGGCAAGTCCAGGCGTCCTATGGCGCAAAGTATAAGAAAGGCGCGTTAGATAGACGTATCTTAATAGTCATAAGCAGAGTCTGCTTCTCACTGTCAAAGTACTCCTCAGCTGTACTGGTGTCTTGCTTGGATCTATGTTTTCTTGGTTCTGGCGTTCATCAACGTGTGATTGAGATGTTGGTCGGTCCAGGTGCCTGTCACACGTATCATCACTGCAATGACCCAATGAAAAATATTAAGAAACATGTTGTGGTAAGCTCCTTTAAAGCCCTGAGAGCTTCTGCCAACTTGTCAAACCGCCTAGAAGCTCCTAT
Organism: Corynespora olivacea; assembly: GCA_019202945.1. Classification (NCBI taxonomy): domain Eukaryota; kingdom Fungi; phylum Ascomycota; class Dothideomycetes; order Pleosporales; family Corynesporascaceae; genus Corynespora; species Corynespora olivacea. Next base: position 31,811 of record JAGQEM010000197.1, read on the forward strand.
AAACTCTTTGGCTAATAAGGTATACTGATTTGAGCAGTAAGACAAGCTCACGTTAGTTGCACGGGATGAACAACATGTCGTCGTCTATGACAACATCAACTTCAGCGACCGTAAACGAGACGGAACGATCTGGACATAAGACAAAGGTTCTTCTCTTTTATGAACGCCTGTCACGTCGCTGAATCGCAGCTATCGATCCCCACCAAGAACAAAGTGTGGGACTTCATGATCGCCATCGACTCCGTATGGCCCGACTACGCCACCCGGACAGGTACCAACTCGTACGTAAGGTTTGAGTTCGCGGATCTACTTGTAGAAAAATAGGGCGATAACAAGGAACGAAGAGCGACAAACGACGAACCACGATACCGAAACCCAACGCAGGCTGGCACCAAATTCACATCACCCGTCGTATCCGGAGGGATAAAAACGGCACACTGAACCTTCTGCCTGCACGCGAGACGAAAGGAAAGAAGGGTAGAAAGTCTTACAATTGGGAACTAGCCGTTTGCCTCGTCGCCGACGCAACCAAGGCGATAAAAAAGGCACGACACTACGCGCGTCAAACTGGCCGTTCAGGAACCTTGCAAGTTTGCCTCTCATTGAAGTCAAAGGTTCGAAAATGCGGTAAATTTACCAGCTTTCACACCCAAGTCTCCGGGCTCTCTCATACGATCTACGATACAAAAACCTGATAATCAACCAAGCAGCCCTGGTATCGTTTTCGGGTCATACTCACTCAAAACCTTGGTGATGATATCGTACTTTGCATATACCTGAAGGGGCATCTGATTGACGGAAGGAGCACGGCGATGCGTGTCAGCCTAGCTGAACCGCGGAACGCGGAACCCATTCGCTGCTCGAGAAAGGTGATCAGCTGAGCCACGCATCGACGTCGCAAACCTGGGTGGCGGGGTGCCGGGTTGTTGGGCAACGTCTGCCTGGAAGGTACGAACTCGGGGTTGAAGAGGAGAGAGGGGGTTGCCGTACGACGGAGGCATACGAAACGCGTTGCCGTGAAGAAGGCGGATTGTTCTAGAGTCTGGGTGCTAGGGGCTAAGGTCAAGTGTACAATTGTTTCGGGTCTGGTGGTGTGGATTACTGGTGTTCTGGGGCGAAAGTCACTGCGATTTCGTGGGGGTGGGGTGGATCGGGGCGGAGGGATTTAGAAAGTTGAGGTAACGAGTGACTGCGGGTTGATCAAAATTCTTCTGTGAGTTGGTCTGGGTGACGAAAGGACGGAAGGGCTGCCGGTATGGGGCGAGGAAGAAACAGGGCGTATGGTTGAACAGCATAGAGACAGGAAATGAAACTAAGAAGCGGGCAAGGATTCCAAAATCAGTGTCTCATAGCTCAATGCAGAGGATTTAGAAGATGGGATAGTCAGATTGGGGGTATTAGCAACGAAGTGAATGAGTCGGTCGTGTGGGCAGTATGGAACACCCTGTCATAAGGTACTCTGGGTACGATTTTTCTGGAAATGAACGAGCTCGAGAACATTATTCAGGCCCGCAGCGACATGATGCGTATTGTGTGTAATGGTTTCTGAGTGCAGACGTCGGTAGACCGAAGGTGAAGAGGTATTTAGCGAGAAGTACCTGCATGGCGAGGACCGAAATGCTCGGAGTCCGTGCTGAAGACCGCTAATGGATGTACACCCGAAACGGCGCGGGCCGAGATGAAATCCGTTGTGCATTACGAGGCAATTTGGAGAGACGTTTGTCGGTGGAGTCGCAAAAGCCGAGTAGCTCACCCCTGTATGCTGCAGTGCGTAGAAGTACGGCGGGGGAGGTGGGCGACTGTCGATTGCTATACGAGAGTACGTGGCAGATATTGCCAGTACTTGATGTAGGACCTACAGCGAGCGTGTTGCCAGTAGATCTCGTCTAAATGTTAACGCTGTCTGGAGAATGTTGCGAACAGTGATGCTTCGCAGTGGGTGAGTGCATTGAGAATGCGTCCCGTGATCCGGCCATTTCGCAAAGGACATGCGCCGCGGTTGGGAATTGCGTCCTAGCGACCAGCATTTGTCGGGAATTCCCAAAGCATACAAGTGTCCGCAGTTTTGAAGGGGTCCATAATCTGTAGTTGTCTAGATTGTGTGGCGGAAACCGGTGAATCAAGATGATGATCGTTTCGACCGGTTGGTTTATCACCGAGCTTCGCACCGTCAAGAGACAGCCGCCCCGATAGCCATTTTAGATTGAATGAACCTTGAATGTTTGAACCCACATCAGGTTGCTGTTGTCTCGCAACTGTGACGTATATCCCTACTCCTGCATGGTGCGAACTTTGGGGGCTGGGTCCAAATGTACAGTTCGGCAATGGCGGCTGGCAAGCACCCTTATTCGCAATCCTTAGTTCTGTGTTTCCAATGCAAGAGTTTGCGCTATGATGAGTTGAACCTAGGGCGCCTTGCGTTGTGCCTCTGCTCTCTTGGCGTGAACGGGTCGAAGATACGACGGGTTCGGGCAAGGTTGAATTGATGCTCGCCACGAGCAACTAGAATAGTAGCAAAATGAAGTATGCTATACTCGGTGTCAAAAGAAAACGAGAAGGATGCAGACGCCCGTCAAGACTGAATATAAATCCAACTCGTATTGAAGCCAGATATAGAACGTAGCGGCAGCTTCAGCAATCCTTCGAACCAAAGTGAAGAGCCAAAGTGGACCGCTCCAGAAGAGCTCAATGAAGAGATGAATGTGTTTCATTAAACCTCCGCAGCGGGAAACTTAGCGAGCAGAATACTAATTCCGACGTTGTGGTGATTGACATACCCCGGTGGTTGTTGAGCACAGCCTCTTTTCAATACGAGCCTCGGCTTGCCGCTAGAGGAAAGTGGGCCAAGGTAAGACCACATTTTTTGATATCGGACATCCGAAGCGTCAGATGAGTTCAACACCAGTGAGAACGTTGGAACTAGGAACAATCGAGCCTAGATTGCTATCTAATTTGAACATCAGTTTTTTCAAATAACCTGCAAGTGACGATACATCTGGCCAAAGATATCAAGGTTTTGAGATGCTCTTGGCACAACGAAAGAGTTGCCTGTCGTATGCATGTCTGGAAACATGACGGATTCGGAAATTTATCAAGAGATTGCAGGTTTTGTATCACCCACCAGTGGCGATGTCGGCGTATGTTTGACAATAGATCGTGCGCTGCAGCTGCAGGCGATACCGGGGTTAGAGACATCTTGTATCAGACGAACTATAGCGGAGAGGGGAAATCGAAAGCTCGTTTGTGATGAGGGGCAGTTTATAACACAGCGCAAGGCCAAGTATAGGCAGCAGAAGTGGCGCTCAAGCATCGAACCGAGCGCAAGAGGTTAGTCCTCAACGATCCTTAGTGCAAACCGCAGCCAGAACGGACGATGACAAGGCTAGAAATAGAAAGACGATGCGAACGCCGTGGGGTGCCTTGCCGTAATTGGAGCAGTGAAGTGGAGTCGAAGATCCATTCATCTACTTTGACTATGTCGATTCAAAGAATGATGTTTTGTGCACAGGTTCACATAGTGCCAGTACTCAGCTAATGCAGATACACGTGTGTAGCGTATAAAATCCCCGCCAAAAATAGACGAATGCCATCCCTGTTCGGGAAGCGAAGTGTCGGGGGATATTGAAACGGGTGAAAGCTTGCCTCCGATCCGGATTATCGGTCATTACAGAGTGCCATCCCGCGGACAGTTATTCTCAGCGTGTTGTGTTGGTGTCGGTCTGTCGTCGAGCAATGTGGCAGCATCGACGAATGTCGCCACCATAAGGCTGAATGATAGACGCGATCAGCGCGTCCAGATCTGGGGAGCAGCCAATGGATGCGGTGTGACTTCCGGAGCACGCCGCTGCGGCCTTGCCGCTGTCATGCAGTCGCAGATGCGGGATGGAGTGTTGAGGGGAGCATGACGGTTCTCACACCGACCTCAACGCTCTCTATGGGCACGTTGGTGGTGAGGGAAACATGGAAAAGAGCGGTGTTGCAGAGTGGGTCGGGCTCATGCGCTAGGGCGTTTTGGGCCGACCAACGTGACGTAGCATCGTCCTAGACCTTCACTAAACAATATCCCACGCATGCTGGAGTCAATGCTCTTCAGTCAAGGGTTTTTTTGTATTCTGGCGTATAGGAATATATGGGGGTAGCCCCTAGTGGCAAGGCAGACTCGGTTATACCAAGTATCCTCAGTGATGATAGAATCAGCTGCACACTCCACGAAAACAAAGATGAACATATACCAAAAAGAAACACAAGAGTGAAAAATGATAGATAAGAAACAAGAAACTCCGGCGCCATGCTATGCAGCCCGTTACCCATGTCCCTTCCCATGCACCCTCAACAGTAGTCGTACAGCCCTCCATCTTGAGTCACCAATGCAAAAAAAGGCCAATGAGCCAGTCATTCCATATCATAAACTTGCCCTAAACTCCATCGCAACGTCCTTCCAATGAAAAAGAAGAATGAAACAACTCGTCTCTAGAAGTGCAGCACAGTTGCGCGATGAGCCGGCTCGAAGAAGTGAATAAGTCCCGGAAGTGTTGGGTTTGTGGAAGTGGTGAGCTTATTCGAAATGATTTGGCCGTGAGGTTGCCGTCGTTGGCAAGCTAGTGCGGTGGAAACGCGCCACTCTCGTAGCCCGAATCTGGTAGCACCCCCACAGTGTATGCAGCTTCAGGGCGGTGGCAGCTGTGGACAGTACAAGCGTAGCCTACAAGAACCGTTTTCTCTTGAACTCCATGTCCACTTTGACCGTATACTGCGCAAGGGTCGATAGCGTGCTTGTAGTAGAGGCATCGGCAAACCGAGTAGCGTTCGACGACTTGATAACACATCTTGACAGGAGTGTGCGGGAACGGGTAGAGGCAGTAGCGGTAGAGTGGGGTGGGGTGAGGTAATGTGAAACAGTAAATGATGTGAGAGACGCCAGCAATGCAAACAGTTTAAAATGATGAAGGAGCCGTGGAGGATGATGGTAAGACTTGATGGCGAACAACGGATCCTTGCGGCGAGGAGCTAGAATATATACCAGCAGGGAGGGCTTAGAAGGGGAAACGGATAGCCAAGGTCATAGTCAACTACAAGGCAGGCCATTAGCACTGCAGGCAATCAAGGGTTTGTGCGCAGTCAGCAAAGATGATGCTAATATGGGTGGTATGGGGTAGTAGATGGAAAGCACGGCCATAATTTCTGCTACAATGACCGCTAATTGACATGTACGGGAAGCGGACGGACCGCATGCGTAGTTTCGGGATCGGGTACGGCAGGCTAGGCAGCATGTGCTGGGGAGGCTCTGAGCTGGGGCATGCTGCCCTTTGATTAGAAATTATAACGATATGCCATGACTCCTTCGTCCGAAATCTCAACGGTTTACGTATGGCAGCGCAAACTACGCCTCCATACTCGCTGCTTGCCCAAAACACTACTACGAGGCGGCCTGAGAGCGCACTGAACGCCATGAAACTGTGCGACAATCCCTACACAGAGACGCAAGTGTGGAGGCATGCAGAGCACCATGAAATGGTAGAAATTACTCGAAAATCACAGTCAGAAACTGCCCTGCCACGGGGGAGAATCATCGTGTGTAGCCAAAGACGTTGCAATCTCTCCGGTGGGCTTGACCTTACAATCGTGTGATGGGCTTATGCCGGCAGCGACAACCGCGCCTAGCAGAAGAGATAGTGTAATGCAAGCGAGATCCGAGACAGATGGATGGCGTTACAAGCTGTTCCTGAATCCATGGGAGTGGTAACGTGTTGTGAGCGTTGGCCTCTTTTGCAAATCCCGACGGCTCCGGGAGAAACAACGGAACCTCGCTTCATCGACCAATGAACACACTGCTGCTCATTGATCGACTAGGCAGACCCCTTTCAGCTCCCTCCTCCTGCCATCTTCTGGATAGATGCCATTTTCCACAACGAGGAAAAAACATTCACAACTGGAGCTTTTGTGAGAAGCGCCCGAGGAGACACACGATCTTGGATTCGGTCGTCAGCACACTCTCCGAATTCGCCGATAACCACAAAGCTGACCAGCTGAATGCTGCAGCATCCACACAACTTTACTGTCAGTGATTACAACGCGATAGAAAATGAGAGTCGATGCTTACAACCCATTTGCGACAAGCAGGGTCATCATCTCTCTCATTGATTTAGAATCCGACATTCGCCTGCATTCAACAGAGATCCAAGTACATAGCCCGCACAGGCCCATTAAACCATCTGTTCAGATCATCTTGCGACCGCCACACCGCGGTTTTTGGGATCGCTAGGATCGCCGGACGTCACACATTGATTTCGGGCATTATCACGGTCCCCAAAATGGTACTTGAGTGCGCCCGATAAGCTGACTCGCCGTTGCAACAGCTGCATAAGGCTGCAGCTCTCCCGTATCTTGACCACGTGGAAATGGACCGCCTACGTGGTAGGTTTCAGACAGGACCAGAGCAAGCACTGTGCGATGACGATTATGCGTTTCTCGTGCGACTGACTCAAGAACTCCTGAGTTCGATCAATGCTGTTGTGGTGTCTATGTACTGTTCAGGCGCACAGTAGCTCTGCCATGTTCCGGCCCCAACGATGCCAGCAAGGCAGAATCTCGTCATACCAATTTCTCGAGTTCTTCTTTCCTGGAGGCTTAGCTTCAGCGTGGCTGTCCACTCCAAGTCAATAAAGACCCGCACGTCCGCCCGCCATGGACAAAAATAATTGTCGCTAGGACTTCACATCGACAAGAATACCAGTAAGGCACTTTCCAGCTCGTACTACCCCGACGAGTTATTCGCACAATCCAGGCCAACAATGGTGACCATCATTTCCACACAGCTCACGACCAGAAAAAGACAACGCCGTGTAGACCTTCCCTGCGACCAGAGAACCTCATCACCGTGAGGCTTACGAGATTCGCCACTTGCAAGATGAGGACGCGCCATCACATCGCCCGCCATCCCTTATAGCAACGCCCGAGCTATCGTCCTATCCACGTCTCCACGTCAACGGCTATCTCGGGCGTTCAGGCGCAGACCGTCGCTGCGACCACAGTGTCACGTGTGCAATCCTGTCTGCGGCTCACGCCAGCATCGCAATGTCAATCTCGACACAAGTAGTCAGATGGCAGGACCCTGAACGTTCACCGGCTACACGTGCAGCACAATGACGTTGACCACGTCTGCGATGGCGGATTCAAGAGAGGCAGTGTTTGCGAAACTCTTTATATCCAGAATAAGCCTGACGTCATTGACTGCAAACCAGTCAGCCTATCTCCATCAGCAACTCCCCTCTTTGTAATCTTACCAGGGGACGACGATGGCTACATCCGCGATCGCAACGAGTTTGTGCGCACAAAACCGCTCCCAGGATCCGAAGTTGGAATATGTGAACGCTTAGCAATGCTCTGGCGATCTGGACCGTGTCCCGGATCAGCTGATTCATCATCTCCAAAAGAACAAGCATTGCGAGCATTGAACGGTGAAAGCAACAACAGAATCGAGCAATCAGTCAGGCGACACGCATAACCAACGCCTTGCTCGGTCTTTTTGCCTAAGAACAGTCACCATCTAGGCACCGAAAAAGGCGGAAATCTCGGCTATAGGCTTCACTGAGAATAGGTGATGACTGCGCTCCGAGTAGCACATATCCAGTGCTACGCAGCAATTTCGCCTAGAGATGTCAGTTCCAGAATCGCAAAAAGCTGCCTTGGGCATCTCGTCTGCACTGCTTGAAGGCGTTCGGCCGAGAGATTGTGCAGAGCTATACTCAGCTGTCTTGTCTCCATCATCGTGAGTATGATGAGGCGGTCGGTTCCTGCATCTGCGGTTGGAAGAGCGGTATTACATAAGAACAACGCAGAGATACACATACATGACCTCGTCACCGATCGCACTGCACCGAAAATTTTGCTGTCCGACAGGGTATTCGACATTGAAGATGTTTTGGCCGGCTTTGAGCTCTTCGGCACTTGTAAGAATCCGTTGTTGAATGTCGGTAGCTATGCATATGTCTCAGGACTTTCGGAGGAAATCCGTACCAACTTGCTCGTCGGTGACGGGCACATGTTATCAAACTCAACTTTACCCCTCTCAGCTAGAAGCTCACATAGCTCCCATCGTATACAGGCAACTCACGCGGTTCACAACAGAGATCTACACGAATTGGAGACAGTACATGGTACAATCGAATCGATATACAAGCCATACCAGTACAAATAGAATGGCACCACCCCAAGTTACAAAGAGCAGCCAACCTGACCATCAACCAACCCACAAACCATTTCTCAAATACAGCGTGCAGTCCTGAACCGTGGCCGACGAGCTCCCCTCGCCCAAGTGGGTGAACATCTCAGCACGTGCCCATCGTATTGTAGCGTCATACCTCGGCACCTCCACTAGCGCGTTTGACCCCGGCATTCACATGCGTTCCCCAGATTCCATCTCATCGACACGACGACGAACGATTGTCACAAGCCTCGGAGCCGCATCCCCTCAAATACCCGTCGTCCTCGCTCTCCCACGCATACCACCCTTTCCGCCCGCCTCCGTCGCCCCCCGCATCCACCCACAGAATCCCGACAAGCCTGCATATACACCGCGTATCCCCCTCGAGCTTTGAAGAAATCGTAAAAAAAAAGCCCCCATCATGTCTTTGAAGTCAGGTACGTGGGAGGGATTCCCGGCACCCACTCTCAACCATTCCCACGGCATCCATACAAACACCCACGATCCTCTCGCAGCTTCCTGACAACCATGCAGACGCCTTCCCCTCCTCCGTCGCCTTCGACGCCATCTCCTCCTCTCTCGCCAACGACGAAGCCGGCCGCGCCGACGCCATCAAAAAGGGCGGCGCCATCTTCGCCTTCGAGCTCAAAAACGAGGCCAAGCAGACGGAATCGTGGTACATTGATCTCAAGGAGACGGGCACGGTGGGCAAGGGCGCGCCGCCCAAGAAGGCGAGCGTGACGCTCGTGCTGAGCGACAAGGATTTCGGACAGCTGGTGGCGGGCAAGGCGAATGCGCAGAAGTTGTTTATGAGCGGGAAGTTGAAGGTCAAGGGCGATGTTATGAAGGCGACGAAGATGGAGCCCGTGCTCAAGAAGGCGCAGACGGGGGCGAAACTGTAGTCAGTGTATGGATGTGTGATGAATTGTAAACGAAGTTTGATTTCTTATACAGCGCTGAAGCGTGCACTTTCTTCGAGCAGGTATCTGTGTGCCGTGTGTTCCTTCTGCTGCAAGAAATATCCACACACCAACGACAACCTTAGGTAGGTACTCGACAGAGCAAGGAAAGAAATTACATTGAATGATCGTAAGGCAAAGCATGCAACATGCATGGCGCATAACTTCGTATATACATGATTTTCGTCAAGTGTAACAGGAATAATAGTCATCAGGGTCGTCATCGTAGCAACAAGACTGGGTGCTCTCTCATCCAACGCGATCAAGAAAAGAGCCGTCGTGACGACGGTACCCACCCATCCACCAACCACCACCACCACCACCACCAAGAAAAAGAAGAAGAAGAAGAAGAAGAGTAAAAAGAAGGGAAAGACAAAAGAACAGAGGAGAAGATACCCAAGAAAGACAAACGAGCGTGAAAAAAAAAGATGAGAAAAGAAAAAAAAAGGAGTGAGGGTGAAAGTGAAAGGTACGACAACGTCAACAACATCGACAATGTGAACGCGAATAGCAAACCGCCGACTCCTCACCTGAGAGAGCCGTTACCAGCGCCAACAGCCCATGGCCATCAAAAAGCTCCAACCGCGCCGGGACGTAGCGTAGGGTGGGGGAGGGGTATATAATGACAGAAGCGTCCCGACGCCCGGCGACCCCGATAAAAACAAAAAAAAAGAACTCCCTGTGTATCCTTCCCTTTTGATATCATGACGGAACCGTGGTATGCTTGACCAGACACAGAGGCAGACAGACAGACAGACAGACAGACGGTAGTAACAATACTCCAAACAACACCGACACCAGCACCGACACCGACGGCACCCCAGCCCTCACTTCCACGACGAGAAGCGCAACAACCTCTTGACATGATCCCCACCCCCACCCCAAAAGCTCTCCTTCCCACCCGCCGGGGCACCACCACCACCACCCACCCCCACATGCGGACTCTTCCTCAACGAACTCCTCGGCTTCCCCAACCACCGACTCAAGCCATGCTGGCCCCTCTCCCCCCTCGCGCTCCCCACCTCCCCAATGGCCTGATCCACCTCCTCCAGCAACGGCCCCATGATACGCGGCTCCACGCCTACGGGGCTCAGCACGATGGGCACATCCATGACCTCCTCCTGATGACGCCTCCAGCGATCGCTCCCCGCGATGGCCGTCAGCGGCTCGAGCGCGTCGTCCCAGTTGCCGTGCCTCAGCTTGACGTCCTCGAAGCTGAATTCGACCAGCGAGCGGCGATGCTTGTGGATGAAGTCGGAGATCTGCGCCGAATCCATGATTGCGTTCTCGAGCTCCATGTTGCGCAGGCGGGAGAAGCGCAGGGGGCGGGGGCCGCGGACGGTGCCGCGCATCGAGGGGTGCATGCACGATTCTTCGATGGGGAGCATGCAGGGTTCCTTGTCGAGGGAGAGGGGGGAGGGTCCGCGGGTGCCTTTCCAGCGGAAGAAGAGGCGGGTGAGGTTGTGGGAGAGGGTGCGGAGGTAGGCGTGGAGGATGCGGAGGTGCTCGAGGGTCTGCGTGCGGGTCCGTGGTGAGGTGGGGGAGGGGAGGGATTCCATGCAGATGGATAGATGGCGGATCTGGGACCAGCGTTTTGCCGAGGAGGGGGTGCTGCCGAAGCCGTGCATGGGGTGGAGGTAGAGGAGGCCGCCTGGGTGGATCGGGTGGAGGGAGAGGGAGTGCAGAGAGTACATTGGAGCCCGCTCGACGGCGATGCGGAGGGAGATTAGTGCGTAGTCTACCACGCTTCGGCGATGGAAGGGCGCGTTGTCGTAGCCTGGACATGAGATTTTGAGGTGTGTGAGGTTGATGAGTTCGGAGAAGGCGGATACAAAGGCAGGCACGTTTGTTGCGGCGTGGAAGAGGGGCGGATATTGTGCGATGAGAAGGTTTGTCAATTGCTGGGTTCCATACTTTGGTAATTTCTCCACACGATTGGAAGATGCCTGTGGTGTTTGAAGTTGCGGCTCGTAGATGAATGGTTGCTCATCCCCTGTCACGGGGTCGATGATGGGAGGGAGGAGAGTGTTCTGGGAATGTGGCATGTGGAAGGTGAACGTCTTGACATGGCGTCCTATCCTGTTGAGTGCTTCGATGCGCGCTGGCTTGGAGAAACTGGATGGTTTGAATGTGACTATGATGGACTCGAACAAAAACGGGGCGGTGCGATTCGCAAAATCATGGCACACAAGACGGCAATTGGGCAGGTCCTCGTGCTCCACGTGCGCAAGCAGATTTTCGCGACATGTGTCATTGAGCCAGAAGCGTAGGAAAGATGAGCTGGTGGAGAGTACGAGGTTGCAGATGGAGCTGTTTGCACGTATCGCTGTCGCGCGGTGTCAGTCAAGATGGACGAGATTGGCGACGAAGAGTGAGCTCACATCTTCCATCCACTGTTGTTGCAGGCGTCAACGGTATCTCGCCGAAGAGTAGCCTTGAACTTGACCGCGAAGCCGTTGTCGCCGCGCTCGCATAGCTACTCTGGCTCTCGCCCGATACCGATCGCTTCAGCGACGGCGGCGGCGTGTGAGGCAGCGCGGGAGGTCCGCGTCGTGGTGATGAATGCATTGTTTCTTCTTCTTTTTCTTCTTCTCCTCATTCAAGATGGTGGTCGTTGTTGTCGTAAACTTGGTAAAGTATTGCTCGTCGTGGTCGTTGAATTCGTTTCGATCGTGCTTTCATCCAGATTCGTTCCAGCAAATCGTCCGAAAGTCATACAAGTCTCGCGCAAATGTGAAGAAAAAACCTCAGGAATACCGTCGAATTCCCACCTCCCATCGACATCCCGTACTATTTACCACCGCCGCCCGCCCACCCTGCCCCACCCGCGCCAGCATGCAAGTGTGAGTCAAACATCTCTGGTCCCCATCCTCCCGATTTCTCCAGCTGCTGTATCCGGACACCCAAGTGCCCGCAAAAACACGACCATATCGCGGTGCACTCACGTCTCTATATGTGTTCTGGACGTGTTCGACGTGATGACTGGACACTCCGGCTGCCTGGGGCTTGCCGGCATGAAACGTTTCGTTGCACTGGCCTATCGGGTCGTAGGATGCAGGCCGTCTGTATGCAGCCCGTGCAGTAGCGCTGTGTGGTATCGTGGCTGGGCACAAGAACCGGTGAAGGGATTGGCGAGCAGGTGCTGAAAACCTGCATCCCGGCGCTCGAGTTGCGTGTTGACGCGCCGGGCAGGTGGGATTTTGTGCGTTTGTTGTTTGTGATTTGAGGATATAAACAACACTTGTGGAGCTTTTGAGGCGTTGTCGCGTGTTTGGGGTGCAAGGCGTAGCCCTATCCTATCGATAGAGCGGTTGTTTATCGATAGATACATGCTGGCTGCACAGAGCGTTTGGTGTCAAGCGGGCCGACGCGTCTGTCAACCCCTGCCTGACGTGTCAACACCACAACAACATCGTCGACTACCCTTTCCGTCTCAGTCATCATGTCCACCCTCGATACCGTCCCCTCCAGACATCTTCAGCCACCTACCCTTCCAACCATCAATCTACTTCGTGATGAAGAGCTTTGCTCGTCCTGGGAGAATGCACTTCTGGCATCAACGCGTCTCTCTACCATGTCATCGCGAACCCAACACGCTCAGCTTACGGGTCCGCATCTCGCCTCACACAAACACCGTTGCCATCGCCTTGCACCCGGACTACAGAGTCTTGGCCATCTGCAGCGCAACCGGGAAAATGCCTCACTTGCATCCCGCCTCCCCAACCCCTCTTTTCTTCGGCTTTCTGTGATCTTCTGCCGGCGCACTCCGATCAGCAACCACGGTTGAGGCAGATGGGTTGACACCGTGTGTGATCAAGAAAAATATTATGATTGGACATCAGCTATACGATATAAGAGAACATGAGACCGTGAAACATGAAGCCGTGTTTCGTTTCAAACTAACTGCACGGCTTCGGTATAGAAAAAGAACAGGCAAACATGGCGGTATTTCCAGAAAGACATGTAGAGCGGGAATTGATTGGGTGAGAATGCCCATCCTCTCAAACCAGACGGGCACCCTAGCGCAAATCTGGTACCCCCTTGTCAAGGCCCAACCTTCTTTGCAATACTCTGGGTTCTCTTCCTGAGTGAATCGCCACCGTACGTACTGTGCACGTCGGGCAACCTCAATCACCGTCGCTCAACCTTGGTAGCGCGAACGTGATGAACATGCTCTCACCTCTTCCTATCCTCCGAAAATCTGGGCGCGCCTTCAGGCACTGGTGGCGGCATGTAACTTCCTCTGTACCCATTGATCGGGGGTATGTTCGCCCCAACCGCCTCTTCATAGCTCGGCGGTGCGTCTTCGTACGGCTGCTGTGGTGGATTCGCACTCGCACCCGCGAATCCTTGCTGTGTAGGTGTGGTAGGTGTGACATGTGGTTGGGCTCCTGGTTGCTGCGGCTTGAGATTCGACGCGATGTAGGGCTCCTGCACGGTGAACTTCTTGCCCGAAGCTCCTGTTAATGTGGCTTCCAGAAGCGCTGCAGGAGGCGCGATGCCAGAGTAGATCTTGACGGGTAACCTGAGGGGCAGGACGACCAGCTGATCTTCGCCGTGCTTGTAGGAGCCGTATCCGATGCCTACTTGGACCTCCAGTTCGTAGAATCGTGAGAGGTTGCAGGCTTGGAAGGTAGGAGCTACGGTGTTTGGGATGGGTTTGCCTGACCAGTATTCGGGGTTGATGGGAACCTCCGTACCGATCGCATCAGTGATAGAGCCTACGGGTATTGCCATGTTGCTCATGGAAGATAGGGTCCAGCTGTTGGACTCTGTCCGTGTCACTTCGTGGGCGCGCACTTTGGTATAGCCTATCAACTCGATCTGGAGCATCTGAAGGTAAATATTTTTTGAGCGCTCACTCATGTTCTTGATGAGTAGTCGCAGAGGGAGGTCCTGGTTGAGTGTGAGTACGGCTGGGTTGGGTAGGCGTGCATCGACGCTGACACGCGGTGTGATTGGTGATGTTCCTGTTGGTGTAGTAGGCGCTAAAGGAAAGCGTCAGCAAGGCTCGTCCGAAAGTGAATCATACACATCGTCCCCGCACCGTGTACTCGGGGTTCAATGTACGTACCTGCACCCGAAATGTCCTTCCTGTCGATAAAGCTCCGTCGCTTCCCTGCCGCAGCGCTCGGGCTCCCCTCGATGAACTGGTGTGATCTCCTGGCATATGCCTCACCATCTACCGTCGCCGTTCGCGGCGGTTCGATGGGTAGCAGTGTGAAGTTCGCCATAGCTCTCGGGTTCTCCTTGAAGAACTGTGGCCGGTTCACCGTAACCTTGACAAAGTATCTTATCTCCGCCTCGCCCGGGAAACCGCTAATGGAGGGAGGAAGTGTCATCTTGACATGCTGGGTGGCCGTCTTTGCATACTCGGGTATCATGTTGGAGAAGGAGACGTTGGTGCTGAGGCTGTTCTGCTGCTGGCACGATGTGTTCAAGGGAATCTATGCATCCGTCAGCCATTCTGCCCCTCTCCGCATTTCTCCTTTCCCACCGGCCGCATACCTTGAATTGGAACGGGTACTCGAAACTTCCCGCACTCAGCGCAAAGGTCGCCTTTGGATTCGCAGCCAGGGCCTCCATGCTGGTGTTCGCCGGCGCCAGCACCTGCGTCCTATATAGAAACTTATGCACTTCCAGCACCGGCCTCTGCTTTTCGGGCCTGTCCGGTCGAATGGGCGCCATGAGGCGGGTCCGCGACTCGCCCTCGAGCTTGACGATGATGCTACTCACATTTGAGGGATTCGGCACGCGGAGGAGAACTCTGCCATTGATGAGGTCAAGATTGGTATAGTGTTCATGCGGATGGTCGAGGTGGATTTGGACAATCATTTTGAGGGGATAGGTATGCGCGAGTACTGGTCGCGTGTCGTTTTGTACGCGATGGTGCTGGTTGGGTTGTGGTGTGATTTGACGTTTGCTTGTTCCGACGGTGATTTGAAATTGTCTCGTTGGCACCAGAGCAAGCTGAGGTTATGATGAAGGCTCGGCGGGACTTTTTGCTTGGCCGAGAATTTCTTGGTTTACACGGAATGCTATTGACAACGCGCCGCACAGCCGAGAACGCGTGTTCGATATTACGAGGTGATGTCTGGGGGAGATTCACATGTGGAAGGCTCCGAGGGTCACTTTTCCGAGACGTCGCTCCCCGCGTGCGTCATAGGCCAAGGCCCACAGTATAGATAAGAATCATCCTTGACACCTTTTGTATTTGTCTACTGCCTTGATATTACTTCAATTCTTTTGCCAGTCACTTGAGACTTGTGAACATTGTAGTCCATAATCCGGCGCCATTGCGATGTCAAGCTGAGTTCCTACGCCATTCTTTGCTTCTGCACAGCCACAGCCGCAGCCGCAGCCACAACCGCTGTGGACACCCTCCATCATCACGCAGGCAGCGCTCAGTTGGCAACACGTACGTGGACTCGCATTCAAGTTTCATTCAGTCTCAAAGCCATGGCCTACAAACTCGCTTCCCGGATCAGGTTGCAGAAACGGCGATATTAAAGGCCTTCCTTTGCCAGCATGTCTGTGGAGTGACACGGTCAGCACGTCCAAACAAGGACCGGATGACGCCGGCAAATCGCCAAGGCTGGGTAGGATGATCGGAGATTGCTAAGGTCTTGGGGCAACATACCGGCAATGTCGAGATAGAAGGCTATGGCGTTGAAGCTGTGCAAAGTCAGCTTCGTGGCGAGAAGTGGAATTCCTGGACGCGTACTTCCGCTTACTCCCAGTCAGCTCCCAAAGGAACCACTTTAGGCGATTTGTCCAGTTGATAAGGTCAAGATGGCTGACGCCCATCAAAGTGCCCTTGTATTCACCCCATTGACTTGAAGACACACTTTACACGTTAGCGAGAGAAGAAGAATCTGTTCGACCAGGTCTCGAATACCTGACGAGCCCATCATTAGGGCCGCCCTCCATCTCCTTGATAATCGAATGTGACATGGCAAAGACGGACCATGAGGATGGCTCGAGCGATGCACCGTACGAATAGTAGCTGGAGTTTGTCAATGCACGCGCATCCACCTCCACCTGTTCTGACCGACCGTATGCCATCCACGTCTGGTGTCTTGCTGTTGAACTCCCCCTGCATGAATCTGCGAGTGAGCTGAGAGAATGCGCCTGTTTCCAGCCCAAAGTATTCCATCACCTTGTAAATCCTTTCGATTTGATGGGCTGCTCGACGTCAGAGGATTCTGCATGGTGGCTCATGTCACCTACGGCCAATCGAGTCGAACATGTAGTCTGCAAATGCAGAACCACGGTGAGGTGTGGCGATGGTAGTCAGGGACAGTACCTTCACATTGTCCGGCCGGAGACGACTCAGCATGTAGCGTGCGTCAAGGCCGCTATATGACCGTCAGTCTGTATCTGGCGCTGGACGAAGCGTTGTTTACCCCTACACTTCAGCGTCAGCGAGAGGATCCCTGTTCGAGCGCAACCATGCATCGTACCATGCTATGCCTACACCTGTCAGCGTCTCGACTCGGAATGCGACCTGCCCACTCAAAAGAACTCACGCTATGATGTTGACGTCTTTCCCTTTCGCCTTTTCCTCGATGCTCTCAGCCAGTCTCTGCGCTCTCGCCTCGATACTCCCTGACGGCGGAACAGCGGCAACAATAACCTCGATGCCTTTCTGAGACAGCGCCTCTGTTATCCCCCGCCAGTACTTAATCCCCGGTAAGAAGCGGCCAGCCAACCTGAGTTCATCGAAGCCTAGGAGGCCATGCGCGAGGATGATGGTGTGTTTCTGCGAACCGTGTTAGCAGATGGAAGCAAGCTATTTTGGAGGTCGATGCGACATGCGGGAGTTTCTGGGATAGTCAGTTGGATTCCCAACTCGGGATGGAGATGTAGGTACCATAGTGGTCACGTATGACGGCGTATTCATCTTCGATGGCACGTCCGATATCCTGCAGTCGAGCATCTTCTCTTCGCCGTTGTGAACAGCTGAATGCTCTTCGGTTGTTGAAATGTGCGGGCGCGTGTATTTGACGAGCCACTGATTGCGAGCGACATATCGCTCGAAAGACAGGTCGTGTCATGGGGTGCTGCGCATGGCTTTGTTGCTGGCGTGATGGAGCTCAACGCTCCGAGAGTTGGGATCGCGCTGCGGTGACGTAACGGTACGCTATGTGGACCAGGGTTTAGACTTCAGCCATGCACAACACGGTGTGTCGAGCGAGATGCAGGCAAAACACCAAACATTCGGTGTCTCACGAAGGTTGCTTTTGAGGGTCGTAGAGGCTTACTACGTATAGTAGTCATGTTGAATTCAACAAGCGATGAAATGTCGAGTCATCAAGGCCGCGCACCACTCCAAGGAATCACGGGCAGTTCCACGCCAAAGCATTCCTGATGCATATCTTGGAAGACGAGTATTTATGGAAGTTCGCTATGGAGCATTGACAGCAGGATCTATTGCCTAGAGCAGGTCCCAGAATCTCGCCTCCCACACTTGCTCCCATGCTGGAGGATCGATGTTCGGTTGATGTTTGGTTTTCGCAAAGAGTCCACACACCGTCGAGCTACTCGAAACGTTTATCCTCTCAAGAAGCTCAAATCGGAAGCGCAGGCGAACGGAGATGGCTCAGTCCCGTCCCTGTGGAGGCTCCGGCTTCGGACTCGTCACGGCGGAAAGGAGCTGCTCCACGACCTGGGAGCCCGACTTCTTGCCAATCTGCTCAACCTCCTTGACCTTGACATCTGTGTCCTTCTTCGCGTCGTCCTCGGCCTTCTTGTTGCCGGAGCTGTGCTGCGCATTGTCAGCGCTTCGCCTCGACCCGAAGCCAGCACATGGCCACACACCTCCTTCTCGAACTTCTGGAACTCGCCCTCCTTCTCCTTCCGGTAGTCCTCGATTTCCTTTTGCGCTTCACTTCGGGCTTCTTTCACTCGTTTGGTGCGGTCTGGAAGGGGAGGGAAGGTCAGGGCGGGCTTTTGGTCAAGGGTGGGTGGATGTACATTCTCTGGCTATATGCTGTCAGCCATAGATCTCGGCGGGAAGGGAGCATGTGCGCCATACATACCCTGTTGCACGATCTTCTGTGCCTCTCGCTCGGCCTGCGCACTTGTGAGCTTCGTGCATGCCGAAGTGGGCTGTATGCCTTACGTCGAGCAGCGTTTGGATTCCTGCGGAGTTTTGGGCGGACTGCGGCGGATTAGTGGCTTCACGGGAGCTTCGGCGTATGGGGAGTAGAGCCACCCACCATCTTGGAGGTATCGCGTATGTCGTGAGGGTGCTGAATCGCAGTGCGGGAGACGCAGCATCCATCACAGGCGGCGGGCGGCTTGGCGAACGGCCCAAGCTCCTTGCCGCGGCCATGCTTCTACAAGTCTACAAGTCTACAAGTCTACAAGTCTACAAGTCTACAAGTCTACAATTCTACAATTCCACAAGTCTACAATTCTACAATCGATCGCATTGCCGCTACCATGTCCCGCGCATCGCAGCTCACACTCGCATCTACCTTGGCAGGTGCCATTGGCATCGTCATATTCGTTCACTATTCACAACGCGCCGAGAAAGCTGTCAGTCCTCGCCCGCACCACCCAAGTCAAGCGTCATCACATCTCATACATTTGAACAGGCAATGCACGCAGGCGTCATCCGAGACTACGAGCAACAGCGACTCAAGCGCGAGCGCCAGGCCGACTTTGAAATGCAACGAGCGCTGGAGGAGGAGTACAGAAAGGTGCAGACGGTGTCGGACGGTGGAGGGCCGGCAGCACAGCAAGGAGGCGGGACGAATCCATAGAGCATGTGGTGAGGCTTGCGGATCAGCACACCGGTTCAATCAATCATTACAAACGGTCACCGTACCCGACCGACCATCAGCCTCGTCCACAGCGCTACGCCAGCCCTGCCCTCTTCCAGGGCTGAAACGGCTCTGCAGGTACCGTGGAAGGTCGACTGCGACCACCTCCATACGAGGGCGGGCAGAGATGCCTGGAGGTCGGTGTGACGGAGGACTTGGCTGGGTAAGCAGAAGCGCCGTTGGCTGTTCTGCGGTCATGAAATCATACCGCTTGTGTTTGCCCATCCACCAACATGACTGCTTCCATTACCTATTGAAGAACGGCAAACGGTCAGGAGGAGCCACAGAGGCGATCGGTTGATTGCCACTATAGTATACGAACATGGCTGAGAAGAGCTTGGTGGTGCCAAGATATGTGCTAGTTCCCGTCTGCAACCGTATCTACCACATTATGACGGCTTCTCGCATTCCCGTTCCAACGCCTTAAAAAAGGCCACTCCCTAGTACACTCCACCCTTCCTGCCTCACGCAAACGCAAACGCCATCAGCTTTACGTTGACCTCTTGCAACACCCTATAGGCAAGCCTGCTCTCTCGGTCACCACTTCCTTCGACAGCCTGTCCGTACGAGAGTCGCACCACACCCAGCCCTGCATCCCCACAGCTGCACAACCCTACAGCATGAGGTTGCTCTACATCGCAGCCTGTCTGGCTGTCTCCGCAAATACGGCGCACGCCTTCTCGCTACCGAACACCGATTCCCTGAACACTCCGCAAGCTGAAGCTGCGGGCATACCGCGATCGGAGATACTGGCACCCGAGAATGCCCTGGAGAAGCGCAAAGGCGGGGGCGGTGGTGGCAAGGGAGGAGGAAGCAGCTCAAGCAGCAGCAGTGCGTCATCGTCATCCCCCTGCACTCGGGCCACAGACACATGCTGATTTGTCCCAGGCGGTGGCAAAAGCGGCGGAAGCTCCTCAAGTTCGAGTTCATCCGGCCGCGCCGGTTCGTCGTCAAGCCTCGGGGGCTCTACAAAATCGGGATCGGGACCGGCCCGAGCATACGGCGGTGGAGGCTACTATGGCGGTGGCGCATCCGTACCATACAAGTCCGGCAAGGTGTCTGGCAAGGGTCTTGTCGCCGGCGCAGCCCTGGGTATTGGTGCCGCCGCCATCATCATGCCTGGCCTGTGGCTCTACGGCGTCTACCCCTACGCATTCCACAATCCCTACCGCTTCGTCAACGAGACGATCAAGAACCAGACAAATCCGAACGGCTTCAACCAGTCGCTTCCGGTCACTTGCCTCTGCCAGGACTACAGCCCCTGTGGATGCGACGAGAACGACGATCAGACCTATGTAAAAGATCTTGTGGGCAACGGAAGTTACGCGGGGCTGAACAAGACCTTGGTTACCGTGGCCGACGTCAATGGTACGCAAACCCTGGTTCTCAACGGAACTCTGCCAAATGGCACAACCGCACCCGGGGGTGTGGACGACGCGGCTGTGGCGCTGTCGGTTGCTCAATACGGCGGATACTGGGTCATGGGGCTGATCGTGGTTTACACGGTCGCCTTCATCTGAGATCCACACCCTCTTTTTTGTATCATCATCACATTGCTCTTCTGATGGACCGCGTTCGCCCTCTCCTGCTGGCAGACAATTTCACCACTTTACGACACCTGGCGCCTTAATCTTGGGAATAGAACCCTGGTCATGCTTTCTGGAGGCGTTCCATGGCGTTTTGATCAAATTGTTTTTCCTCTGGTATACCCATATCTGCTTTCCAGGGTGGGGCTTTGAATTGTGCTCGTTCCATATCAATATTTCTGCTTCCATGAAAATAAATTCTTCTCTATCATAAACGTTGCATAGTCCTAATTACTACCTCCACCTCCCTCGACC
This sequence comes from Corynespora olivacea, assembly GCA_019202945.1. Taxonomy (NCBI): domain Eukaryota; kingdom Fungi; phylum Ascomycota; class Dothideomycetes; order Pleosporales; family Corynesporascaceae; genus Corynespora; species Corynespora olivacea. Next base: position 52,644 of record JAGQEM010000197.1, read on the forward strand.
TCAACCATCCCATGTTATTCCGACCCGACCCCGACCCCGACCCTCCACCGAGTAGAGCGCCAAATTGCTAGTTTCTGGGGCCCCGCACGCGAAGAATGGCTAGTTCCTGGTTTCGGGGTAAATGACCCCGGACCGTCTTGGCTTGTTCATCAATTCATGTCAGATCACAATATAAACATATGCAAGATGGGGCTCCGCATCACGGTTGTTCTGCTACCTGCTTCTCGACCGTACCATGGCGCGACTCTGTCAACTTGTTTGGGCTCTTGCGACCACGGCGTCTGCGAGATGGATCGTCCCTGGAGCGCGGTGGCGCGCCACCGACGGTGCTTTGGTAAATGCCCATGCCGGGTCCGTCACCATTGATAGGGAAACGGGCAAGTTCTTCCTGTTTGGCGAGTACAAGGTCCAGGGCCAGGTTGAAGGTGGCGGTGTTGCGGTGTACAGTTCGGAGGATTTGGCGACGTGGGAACATCATGGTTTGGCTTTGGGTATGTTTATTCCGTGGGGTGGGGGTTGTAGTTTGGAAAATAAATCAACTGACCGTCGGTACAGAACCTATCGAGGGCCATCCCTACATCTCCAAGACGCACATCATCCAGCGACCGAAGGTGGTGTACAGCGAAGGCACGGGGAAGTACCACGTACACTCCGACCCATTGACCACAGCTCTTCTACCGAAACTGACCTTGGCATAGATGTGGTGGCACGCCGACAATTCCACCTACGGATGGCTGCTCCAAGGCTTTGCGCAAGCGGACGATATCACCGGACCCTACAGCTTCGTCGACGCCACCTCCCCGCTCGGTAACTGGTCCCAAGATTTTGGCCTGTTCACGGATTACAAAGATGGCAAATCCTACGCCCTGTACTCGAATGGCGACAGAAAAGAAGGTCGAGATGTATATCTCACTAGCTACAACGACAACATCACCGCGTTGGATCAGGTTGTTCATCGATTCGACAAGTACGATCTCGAGGCGCCAACCATCATACAAACCGAGACGAGCTACTTTGCGCTCATGAGCCACAAAACGGGGTACAGACCGAACAGTGAGTTTTTTTTCCAAGCCCCTTCCCATCCGGATCGGTCGAGCTGAGAATATGCCAGACGTCGTAGCCTTCCGCGCAGACTCGTTGAGCGGGCCTTGGTCCCAGCCTTTCATCGTCTCTCCCTTGAACACACGAACGTTCAACTCGCAATCTGGCTTCAACCTTCGCATAAACGGCACGAAACGGACCACGCATCTCTACCTTGGCGACCAGTGGGATTCAATCTCGCTCTGGGAGAGCAGATATATCTGGCTCCCCGTCTCCATCGACGAGAAGAAGAAGTCTCTCGAAGTGGTCTGGCACGACGTCTACGATCTCAACATGTAAGTCCATCCCATCTCCACACACACACACACACACACACACACACACACACACAGTCAGCCAAGGGACCCACTGACCTACAACACAGCAAAACCGGCGAATGGGCACCGATAAAAGGAACTCCATATCCCGCAACCTCAGCCACCACATCCGGCTCCGCCTTCCTCCAAGAAGCCAGCTTCAGCTCCTCGGGCCAAATCTTAACCGGCATCTACGGCAACGCCTCCACCGTCACCTTCACCAACATCACCGGAACCGGATCCCCGCAATGGGTATCTTTCTACTACCAAAACACCGACGACATGGGTTTCGGAGACCAGCCTGGCGGAACTCCCGATCGCATCGGGGGAAGCTGGCAGCTACGCCGCATAGCGAGCGTCGTCGTCAACGGGAAGAGGGATGAGCTCCAGACGCTGTATCAGAGGGATACGCATAAGGGGGTTGTGTTGAGCACGCCGTTGTTGCTGCGTTTGGAGGAGGGGAGTGCGAATGAGGTGACGATTGGGGGTTTGTGGAATGGGGTTGATAATCGGGGGGCGGATATTGAGGGGATCGTGGTGTATCCGCCGGAGGAGTGAGGGATTGTGAGGTCTCTGCGATGGTGATCACGAAGTTTACAATACAAGACCGAGATCGCTCCAACCGAAATCTAGGCATTGTATCTCTCACTCATCCATACATGATAACCCAAGCCTAACTAACAACCCTGAAACACTCTGCAAACCTTGAAATCTCTCCAACCCCGACAACCTCCACAACTCTCGCCTCCCCTCTGCAATCCTCTCCCTCCTTCTGTGCTTGAGGATGGAACGCCCGCGTGATTTTGTATCCGATGGAGGAGGACAGCGTAAGAGCGGTGCACCGATCGTGTCCGAGATGTCGCAATCCTGTGAAGAATTCGGCTGTGTTGGTAGAGCTGCGGTACCTGCGATCTTCTCATCGCCTTTCCGAGGTATGCTTGAGTCCAGTGATGCTTCATACGCTGATGGGACATATTCCATCGGTTCCACATCAACCATACTGAATGTCGCTTCGTCCTCGTCATCCATATCGTCCTCATCCCCCTCATACTTCTGCCCGGGAACCTTCCACAAGCCCTCTCGATCCACTTCCCTCTCCCAATGATCGAGCATCTCCCTTGCCGTGGTGCGATCTTCGTCGTTACCTTCAACATCAATGTAGTCCCGCAGTCGGAAAGCAAGATTGGCGCTCATCGTCTTTGCCGCAGTCCATCTGCGCTTCAGACAGTAATGTTCATTTGGCGTCCCCCCCTCGTTGCCTCGGGAAGCGAAGATGCCACCGCGCGAGGCCAGCTCCCTTTGCACCTCCTTGATCATCGTGATGCATCTCGCGAAGGTGCAGGTAGGACAGACAAAAACCTCATGTGGCCTGCATATCTTGTATATGAGATTCGTGGAGACTTGGTGGTTGCATGACACGAACTTGTACGGCATGCTGGTTGGAAGGCAGGTGGAGGCGCGGTTTGGGGGTGAGTAAACAGTGTGGGGGAAACATTAGTGGGTGCGTACGTGAGGTGGAAAGTGCAAAGCGTTCAAAATGAACTTTCGTCTCGCAATGGAGCAGAGCGAGGGTGAGGCGCCTGACTTGCCCTGTAGGGAGGTCGTCGGTGGGCATTTGTCAGAGTGAAGCAGTATCTGCAGCACCACGGAATATTTATAGACGATTCAGTCGCCTGTTCGCCTGAAAGTGCTGAGCTCCGGTAAACGACCCTGATTTGCTTTGGCTCGTGTCAGAAAAAATACACCCATGTGCTTTGTTGGTCTGGTAATGGGTAGGGAACCACAGTTGCGGAATTTCCGGGCTAGCCCTATCAAGGAAGGGGCGGTGGTTGACAGCGACGCCCGCGGTACCATTTCAGATATCAGTTGAGTGAAGAAGAAAGATCAAATATTCGCATTCCTTCGTAATGATGAGTTGGAGCATCGTGCAGTCCATTGGATAGTATCAATTTCAACACGAGTACGAGAACACCCATGTCACATCACGATCGAATTCCATTATCTTTCGCTCTCTTGTATCATTCCTACCATACTTCCTCTTGACATCCCCAATGCTCCATCCACAAATTTTATAATATGAGGTCGTGCGATGACCTTTCAGTCCGATTCCGTGACACAAGCATGAACTGATAATCATCCTCTACTTTTTGAAGTTCAATGCAATTTGTATACATATCTTCGACCTTGTGCATGCGTTGGACAAAATATCCTCTGCTTATGAGTGAACCAGATGGCCCCCATTTATCCAGCGTTGTTCCCGGGTTGAGGCGTTTTGCTTCAATATGCATTCGGTGCACAGTCCAGGCGGCTGAAAATGAGAGAGAATGATTACACAAGTGGCATGAAAAACATTTCCACATGTAGGCGTAACACATAGGTTCCCCGGAATTTGATTGTCGCAACAGTAGACACAGGCGAACGGTCCGTTATCGTACTTGACCAATCTGATGATTTCCGTCAAGAGAGCATAAAACTCAGCCACCTGCTCAGCGTCATGGTTGAACATTTGAACGATTTCCGTTTCTGAAACGTCGAAGACGGTCCTATGATACCTGATACTCAAAACTAATTGCTCGATTTTCGTATAGAATACCGTTCTATCCACCTTCCAAAGATAATTAGCAATTAGCATGTCCACTAAAATTTCCGGTGACATATGCTCTTGACCCGACGCCGCCTGATGATCGAATGGGATTCTTTCACGAGAGAATACGAGCGGGGGGGACGGAATCGTCTTGTGATAGTTTTTGGGAGAATTCTCTACCATTTCTGAAATCCCATCAGTGCCGGCAGGTTGAAGTAGATCCGTGGACATTGGAAGGTCGAGCCCCCAGTTCTCAGCATTCAATGTGGCTTTTTCATCAACTGCTGTTATGCTGCCTGCACACAGGATGTTAGCAAGCCTGATTGGCGGAATGTGAGGCTAGAAACATACCTGATGTCTTCTTTGGATCAAACTGAGAAGCAATCCTCCGGAGCTCACACTCAGTACACAACTGCGCCGAGCGATATCGATGCTCTATCACACAACCAACATGAAACCAAGCAGTACAGGCACACAATGTCATCTCGTCTTGACTGACCTTGTCACAATAAACGCACATGAATGCTGCACCTCGTTTCTTCTTAGTGCTTTTGTTAATATCCGCCAGTTGTAGATAGAATGCAGCCATCTGAGTGGCATTACCATCAAAAAGCGTAACCACCTCGTCAAATGTTGCGTATATGTCAAAAATGTTCGTTCGGAAGCTGCTAATCATCTCGCGGACTCGTACGAGACGTTCGGACGACATCAATTGTGGCAACGCGTCAATGTACTCTGAATTTAGGCATCCTTCACATATGTGAGTCTCGGGGTATTCGAAATCGCTGACCCCGCCATAATAGCATGTTGCGTGTTGCAAAGTGTTGCATTTGATGCAAAAAACATCATCGTGGCTTCGTTGTGACCAAATGCATATGCAATCCATGGGAAAAAGGTTATTCAACCGAGATGAACGTGATTCTTTCGTCGGCTGTGAACGTTTGGTTCCACCTTTCGTTGAGACAGGAAGCAACTGTTCAGTATGCTCAACAGGACTATTGACTTTGACCATTACATTTGACGGAGCATCATGGTTTTGATTTAGCGCTGCTTGCCCGTAAAGACAAGTTGCATGACGCTTCTGACATAACGTGCAGGCAGGTCGTTTGCGATCGCATTTGTCCTTCGATTTTAAGCAATCGATACAGTCGCTTGGACTACGCTGGCTGCGACTCAGACTAAGTCGTGCAGGGTTGTGCGTCTCAGAGATGTGTGTCACGCTTGACGCAGTTTCCCCGGTTGTCGGTGCGGCTGACTTGGCTTGTGTGCTTAATCGGCCAACTTTGCGTATGGACTTCCTAACAAGGGTCGTAGCATGATGGTTGTTAAAATGTGACTTCTGTCGGTTGGCTCTGTGTACACATAGATAGTACGCCTAAAGGCGTACCAAGCAAGAACAAAGGGTAGAGGCAAAGATTGTATTCTAGTTAACTCTCCCTCTCACTTTATACAGAGGAGAGAGGGATCTATATAGCCATCTATTGTATGATCTATGGAGCCATCTATCGTGCGATCTGTGGGGATCGTACGATCTGTGGGGTAGCCCCTGTTGCCAAAGAGCAACTCTATGACGGGCTATAAAGAAGGCCCATTTGGTGAACAGAGAAAAGTCATGTTGTATTAGGAGGCTATCTACAGTGTAGCCGAACTATCTGTGGGTGCGGCCCGGAGGCTAGTTCCTC